>JARJLF010001016.1:0-108476 GCA_029378395.1 Mycena leptocephala
GTCCTTTTTCCTTGAACGTTTCGCGCAGCTCGTACTCGCCTCGAAGCAAATCCTCGACGGCCTCGGCGACTTTCTGGACCATTCTTCCAGGAAACGGTTCGAGATTGACCCCAATTGGCAGCTGTTGAGGCTCATGGAACTTCATTCGAGTCGAAATGAAATCCTCATGGCGTTCGCGTCTCTTCAGTATCGTCTGCCATGTCGGCTAAACATATCCGCAAACATCTCCATTCGATCCGATTGGTATACGGCCAGGAAGGGCTCGATCTGGAATCCTCTGCGGATTCTACGCGCAGCTCCATCCGCTCGAACTTCGGAAGGGACGAACCGATGTAGAGTTAGCCAACTCCTCTCGCGTCCTGATTACCAAGATCGCGATACTATAACGTCAAGCCCGTCTCGGTGTCGGGGAAGCGCAGTGGAACTCGCTCACTTTTACAAAGTCAAACCTAATAAGCTTCCCCTACCGCTCACCAGACCCATGAGACCGCCCCGCGATGGTAAGGCCGACCCAAGCGTTGCCGCGGGCCAGCTGTGAACCATTCTTCGGTTCGCAGCTGTGCCCCCTCGCTCTCCAACGCCCCCAGGATCTGTCAGCTTCATGCCCGGCATCGGTCGCGTCCCTGCTGCTTGGGAGTTACAAGGCACGGCGTCCGTATCCTCGCCCCGTTAGATTTCAGCCAGGAACCAGTATTTCCGAGTTCCAAACCGCTCAAGCCGCCTCTCAACCCGTCAATTACAGCGCGGCGGCGACCGCTGCCGTCAACGCCATGAGCGCTTCCGGCCTCTCAACAGCCAGTGGACCTCTTATGCGTTCAAAGCCGTTCCGGGCAGAACGGAGGTCCTGGCCAGGGAGGCAACGGTCACCCAGGCGCTGCGGGCACACCCGCTGGATTCCATGGGAACGGAAATAGCGGGAACGGCGGGGGTGGCGGCGGCAGCGGCGGCGGCGGCGGAGGCGGCGGAGGTGGAGGCCCACTTCACGGTGGTGGAATACCTCCCTTCGCCCCTGGCGACGATGGCCCTGGAGGAAACGGTAGCGGCGGAGGAGCGGGCGGTGGCGGTAACGGTCCCGGAGGAAACGGCGGAGGAGCTGGAGGTGGAGGCGGCGGAGAGCCTCCCTCCAGCGGTACCGAGCCCCGTAGTGCTTGGACCCCACACGATTGGCAGCTGAACCGTAAGCTCAATCTTCAGATGGTTCCAGAGTGGGATGGACACGGACGCACCGTCATCGAATACTTGTGCAGCATAGCCGAACTCGTTCGCCTTTCCCCCCAAATGCTTGTCGACCTTGGCGCGATGGCGCCGCTCAAATTCAAGGATCGTGCTGCGAAATGGTGGCAAACCCAGTCCATTGAGTTCCGCAACTCCGTCAGCCAGAACTGGGAGCTCCTTTATAAATCCATTCAAGTGCACTTTCTCAACGAGAATTGGGTACAAAAGCGAACTGCGGAATGGGAGGAAATGCGCTTCCGCCAAAAGGGGCACGAAGGAGAATGGCCTCTCGACTTCATCCAGAGGCGCATACTCTACCATATGTTCTTATTCCCTGAAGAGCTGGATGGCGCCAACGTCGTCGCTCGTATTCTTCGGAACGCGCCGGACATATGGCTCGGAACGATTAACTCGACGCTGTATACGGACATTTTCTCCCTCAAGGCCGCGGTAGTTCTTTACCGCCCTACGCTCATGGGTAACTGGAATACCGCGATCAAGCTCGGCACCCTCAATCAGTACTACCCACGCCGTCGAGCACACACGGCGGAGGCCGAGGACTACCTCTCCGAGGAAGAAGAAGAGGAAGTTCCTCCGGAAGCTAAAGACGCGCACGCAGTCTCGGGCTTCGCTCCCGGTCGCCCTCGAGGAAATCGCGTAGGAACGTCCAGACCTTCGGGGCCTTCCCGAGCGTCGGGACCGTCCAAACAGGCGGACTGGCCCGAAGGCAAGACAATCAAAGGTTATGCCTTCGTTAAACGCGACGACGTCCACAGCGATCGCCCTCCTCCAGGCAATTGCTATATCTGTACAAGCCCTAACCACTACGCGCGGAACTGCCCTCATTATGGTACTTGGATTTCTATGCGAGACGCGAATTTGTTGGACACGGAGGTAGACAGTATTCAAGAGGCGCAAGATCTTAAGGATTGGCTTGTAATGATGGTCGAGGTTAATGGAACGGATTCCGTCTATGGTAGTGAGCTCGCTAAGTTACTATCGCAAGTACCGATATCAAAGGGTATCTACGTCGTCGACGCCCACACTACCGGCGCCCTCGCCGCTCACCTACCTCCGTCCCGTCATCGTAACGGTCGACGTCGAGAAGAAGCTGAGCGCGTCGCGGCCTCCCGAAGGAAGCCGGTTAAAGGGAAATCCGCCGAGGCCACCGAGCTCGCTGTACAAATTCCACGACGCGCGCATCGTTATAAGGACCGTGTCGCGCGGGAATTGAAGTCTAGACGACCCGCGTTGAGACCCGGAGCTAAGCCACTAACCTCTCCCCCGATTGATCCAACTCCTGTCCAGCATCACGATGAACACGGCTCGAAGGTTAGCGCCGATGAAGTTTCAGGAAGCCCTGAACCTCTCATTGTGAAGGCTCACCGTGCTCGATCCATGCCCCCGGGACTAGGATCTCTGGGCATTCGGGCGCTTCATCTCAAGGTGCACGTCGGTCATCCCAAGGCACCGCCTATTAAAGGGCGGCTCGATTCTGGCGCGGACCTGACTCTCATGTCGGAGGAGTACTTCAACTCTATACCTGGGCTTCCTAAACCCAAGGAAGGGCTGCGAATGCGTCTCTATGCGTTGACTGGCGAGGCTAAAGTTCTGGGTTACACCCGGTTCTCGATGTATGCCCTGTCCGCAAGCGGCGAGCTCGTTAGCTTCGAAGTTGAGGCATACGTGGTCAGGAACATGCGCATTCCGTTACTACTCGGTGAAGACTTCCAGATTTCGTACGAGCTCGGCATCACTAGATACTCCAATGGGCACTGCGACGTTCGAGTCGGCAAGTCGGATTTCGTCATACCCGGGTCTTCGGCCCAACGCGTGGACCTCGGATTCGATCTCCGGAAAGTCCACGCAGTCAAAGCGCGGAGCTTTCTGCGCAGGACCGCCGCTCGCCGCGAAAGGGCTCGAGCTCAGCGATCCGGCGACGACAAAACTCTACCGCAAGTCCTGGCCGCAGAGGATGTGCTTCTAGCCGCAGGATCCGTCCACAACGTCAAGTTGGTGGGACCCTTTGCAGGAAGGACTGACTGGCTAGTCGAGAAGCTAGTAATCTCGACGGAAGACGCCTCCGTGGTGGCCGCCCCCATGACGTGGGTCAACTCGGACTCTCCGTACATCCCTATCGCGAACCCGAGTACCCGACCTTGGTACGTGAGGAAAGGGGAAGTGGTGGGGCACTTGCTGGATCCGGAAGCATACGCAGATGTCCCCAAGGACGATTCAGACAAGCAACGCTACGCTGCTTCGGCCGATGCTATACGTACCACCATCGGAACTCTCCGTGAGCAAGATCTCGCGTCGGCCACCTATGAAGAAAAGGCGCCGCACGCTGACGATCAGCTTGAGGGAGATGAGAACTGGGGCCCAAAGACCACGGCTGTTCCGGAAGACCCGTTGCCCGATGTAGACGTTTCCTCGCTCGTCAATTGGGGACCCGACATACCTAGCGAATTCAAACCTCGACTCGAAGAAGTGTTGCGCAAGAACGCGTCTGCCTTCGGAGTTGGAGGACGGCTCGGTCACGTCGACACCAAAGTACCTATTCCCCTGAAACCGGACACTCAGCCCATTTCCATGCCCATGTATGGGGCGTCGCCAGCTAAACGCGAAGTTATTGACAAGCAAATGGATGCTTGGTTTGAAGCCGAAGTAATCGAAGCTTCCACCAGCCCATGGGGCTTTCCTTGCATCGTAGTTTATCGAAACGGCAAGCCCCGACTTTGCGTGGATTACCGCAAACTGAACGAACGAACGATTCCTGACGAGTTCCCTATTCCCCGACAGTCGGGAATCTTACAAGCATTGAGTGGCGCGCAGGTTCTTTCCTCGTTCGACGCCCTCGCTGGGTTTACCCAGCTTGAGATGGCTGACGACGCTAAGGAAAAGACAGCCTTCCGCTCGCATCGCGGACTTTGGCAATTCCGGCGCATGCCCTTTGGGCTGCGCAACGGTCCCTCAGTGTTCCAGCGGGTCATGCAAGGGGTACTCGCGCCCTATCTATGGTTATTCACGCTCGTATACATCGACGACATCGTAGTGTTTTCCAAAAGTTGGGAGGAGCACTTGGTCCATCTGGATAAAGTGCTCGGCGCCATCGCCAAGGCAGGGATTACCCTGTCTCCCCCGAAGTGCTTCGTTGGCTATTCGTCCATTCTTCTACTCGGTCAAAAGGTCTCGCGGTTGGGGTTGTCTACCCATAAAGAAAAAGTGGCCGCTATTCAAGAGCTAGCCCGACCTACGCACGTATCGGATCTGCAAAAATTCTTGGGCATGTGTGTCTACTTCGCCGCTTACATTCCGTTCTACGCTTTCATCGCGACGCCTTTGTTTGCGTTGCTCAAAAAGGGCGTTAAATTCGAATGGAAAGCTGAACAAGAGATCGCGTTCCAACAGGCAAAGGACGCGTTGGCCGGAGCCCCCGTTCTGGGGCATCCCATTCAAGGAGTTCCCTATCGCCTATACACGGATGCGTCGGATTTCGCTCTCGGGGCAAGTCTGCAGCAAATACAGCCAGTCCTCATTAAGGATCTGCGCGGAACCGCTGTTTACGACCGCCTTCGTGGTGCGTGGGATGCTAAACTGCCAGTTCCCCGACTCTTCGTGAACCTCACGAAGGAAGTGGTCGAGCTGGAGTCCAAGGACGAGTGGGCCACCGAGTTCGAAGACACCACCGTGCATGTGGAGCGGGTAATCGCTTACTGGAGCCGCACTCTGAAACCAGCGGAACGGAATTATAGCGCAACGGAACGGGAAGCCTTAGCAGCCAAAGACGCCCTCGTTAAATTTCAGCCCTTCATCGAGGGCGAGGAGGTTATCTTGGTTACCGACCACGCAGCCTTGCAATGGGCCCGCGTGTACGAGAATGCCAATCGGCGACTTGCGGCGTGGGGGGCGGTGTATGCAGCCTACCCAGGGCTTCGCATCGTCCATCGCGCGGGTCGAATTCATTCGAATGTCGATCCTTTATCGCGACTCCCTCGAGTTCCGCCGCATGACTCGCCGTTGCAGGACGAACTCCCTTCCATCATTCCGGACGAAATCAAGCAGGCCGTGGCCCAGTCGGCGGAGGATCGAGACACATTCAAGCCAGCCAAAAAGGCAGCCTTCGTGGCGCTCTGGTGGGACGACGTTATCGCAAAATACGAAGCATACCCGATTCTTACCAGGCGTCAAGCGAAACTCCAAGAAGAGCAACAGTCGGAGAAGATGGCGGCAGAAGACGGTGTCCCAGACGAGGACTCCTTCGTCAAGAACGGTGTCCCTGGTGGGGACTCTCTTGACCCGTTACCCTTCCCGGCGAACGACCATTGGACTTACCCTCCCGGAGTTAGCCCCCCTCGACCTGAGGTGGAAGCGGACTTTGAGAATCGCTCGCACCTTTTGCTCTCTATAGAGCCGGAGCTTTTGCAGAAGTTCGTTGCTGGTTACAAGTCGGACGCGTATTTCCGCAACCTTTATGTTGAGGAAATGCACAGTCCCGACGTTGTTCTCACACCTTCCCGCTTCCAGAAGGGATCCAACGGGCTGCTCTATTTTTTGGACGCAAGCTGGAACTCACGACTCTGCGTCCCTCGATCCATGGTACCCTACGTGCTCAGCTTGACCCATGACACGGCTTCCGAAAGCGCTCACGCCGGTCCTCGGAGATTCCTTGCGCGAGTTAAGGAATTATTCTATTGGCCTCTACTCGCTCGAGATGCGGAAGGGTTCACCGATTCCTGCGACGTTTGTCAAAAGATCAAGGAAGATCGTCGCCGAAGCATGGGAGGATTGCGGCCTGCGCACATACCGCTACGACCCTTTGCCACCGTCTCGATGGATTTGATCACTGGACTCCCGCCTTCTGGTCCGGAGAAGTACACCGCCATCCTTGTCGTCGTTGACAAGCTAACCAAATACGCGATCATCATACCCACTTACAACCAACTCTCTCAAGAAGGGTTTGCTAAGTTGTTCGTGGAACGCGTGGTTAATGTCTACGGGCTTCCTGAACGCATAATCTGCGATAGGGATACTCGTTGGGCAACAGCCTTTTGGCGCTCTGTGGTCTCCTTCTATGGCGGCGCGCTAGCGCTATCTTCCTCGCATCATCCTCAAACCGACGGTCAAACGGAAGTCTTAAACGCGACGATTGAGCAGATGCTCCGCGCCTACGTGGCCAAGGATCGTACTACTTGGGCTCGATGGCTTAGCGAAGTCACCCATGCGTACAACTCGGCGGTTCACAGTTCTACCGGTTACACGCCCGATTTCCTACTCCTAGGTTACCAGCCTCGAGTGGCTACTTCGCTGTTCGTCCCACAGACCGATCCCTCTCAGCGGCCGTTCCTTCCTAGTCAGAAGGCGGAAGACTATATCGCTGTTATGGAATTCCATCGTCAAGCGGCTCGAGATGCCTTGGCTCTCGCCCAAGAACGACAGGCGCGCGCTTATAACAAGCACCGTCGCCCAGTGGAGGAACTCGCGCCCGGGGATTACGCTACTATCAACCCTCACACCATGAAGCTCGTAGACGCGACTGGACTAGGAATCAAACTTATCCAGAGGACTATCGGACCTTTCGAGGTCATGGAAAAGATCAATCCGCTCGTCTACCGTCTACGCCTACCGAACAACTACCCCATGCACCCCGTCATCAACCTCGAACACCTCAAAAAGTATCATCAATCCTCCCCTGAGTTCGGTGCACGCGTTGAGCTCCCACCTACTCGCGACCTTCTTAACGCGGCGGAAGAGTACGAAGTCGAGGCTATCCTAGGTCACCGCCTTGCCAAGCGCAAGGACGGTAATCGACGCGAATACCTCGTCCGCTGGAAAGGTTACGATCCCTCGGAAGATTCTTGGGTCTCCGAGTGGGAGCTTCGTAACGCTCCTGAACTGAAGAGAGAATACCTGGTTATTCATCGACTACCGCCGGCGTAATTATTAATTCTTGTGAAGCCTTATTTTCGAGGATTGGGTGGCCGACCTCCTAATCGCAGGAATTTGTTCTTGTTTATTTCTCACGGGATCGCCTCCTGCTGATCCCTAATACTCCTTTCTTTTTACCACCATCTACGGACAGTGAGGCCCGAACGCGAGGCCCTGTTCGACCCTTCCTGGGACTCTCGAGTGAACCCCGCGAGCGTCCTCGAGTCTCAAACTCCTGAAAAACGCCCTCGAAGCCGAACGCGAGCCTCGGGCACAAGAAGTACTACCTCTACCTGTCGTGACGACCGAAAGCGAGTCTCCGACACCGCCTGCTCTTTCACGAGCCCGTTCCTCGGCGCGCAAGATCCCTTGATTCGCCTTCCGTGACGTCCGAGTGCGAGACTCCGGTGAACGCCCTCCTCTCTCCAATACCCCCTCCGTCGCGCGACGTTATGAGCGACACCAGGGTTTACTCCACGCCGCGCCTGCACAGCTTCCATGGCTACGAAGCTCCGCCTCTAGTGGACGACGGATTCGTCTGGAAGTTGCCAAATGGGGGGCGGTACTTTGGCCGTGAAGTCCAGTCGGGCGGAAAACGGTATGAGCTGTGGAGTCCCAACTCCCTTCAGACCTCGTACTTTCCCGGCGTCCGTCCACGGGCCTCTAGACTCGTTATCGGAAGCACCAAGGCTCAGCGTCGCGCCGACGGGCAATTAGGCCGGTTCGACCCTACTGTGTCGGCTCAATCCTTCGACACTCGTCGACCATGGCTCGCCTTTCTTCCCTCCCCGCGGGTCGAGGTCGACGACGAGGACGCAGCGTACACCCTCGTCCTGGAATCTTGGGAGTCGGAGGCCGATTCTGGCTTCCGCGGGCGTCTCAACCCGTTCTTCGTCCAACGGCTCGTAGACGCTAATTCCAAGGCTGACGAGGCCATGGAGTCCCGGTCCCGAGTTCGGCACTCCCGACCGTTGCTCTGGAGCGACCGTCCTCAAGAACCCTGGAGAACCTCCGTCGAGGCCTTGAAAAGCGTCCAGCGTTTCGAGGACGCCGTCGACCTAGTACGGGAAGCACAGCGAGGGATACTCGAGAAAAGAGCGTGGGTGAAGATGGCGGCGGCCTGGATTCAGGAGGGAGGCTCCCTGGAAACGTTGAAGAAGGGCGTTGTCGTGCCCGCGAACGACGATTTCATGGGAGCATGGATTCATGAGATCACGGAACTGGATCTCTACTTCCTCCTCACCAAGGCTGCCGTCCCCTGCTTCTTTGTTCACGAACTCACGGATGGAGAACCGCCGAGCGAACTGGTAGCCACCGACTTCGTTAAATGGACTGCCGTGGCTCCGCGACTCGATCCCGAGTACTGCCCCTACAATCGGCTCGTAGCCTCCTCGGCCAACGGGCAATTCACGGCCTTGGAGGAAAGCCTCGTCACGGTGGGCATCCCGGACCGGACGCACGAGGATCGGCTGCGCTCTAGCGGGCGTTGGCAATTCGGGCTGCACGTCCCCGACCAGCTGCCTGCCTGTCGTTTCCTATTCGAGGATGGGAGGCCGAGATCGCAGTCGGTTGTGAGCGTAGAGGACGCCAGGGAGAGCAGTGTGCTCTCCTTGGGGCCCGAAGACGAGGAAATGGAAGACGTGCAGGTCGTCGAACCCCCCGTCGTCGAACCCCCCTCTCCGAACAAGAAGGCAACGGTGAATGTCCGGCCCCAAGTGTTCGCGGCTACACTCACGTATCCCTCTCTGGAATCGACGGTCTTGACGCCGTTCCTCAAGTTCCCGGACTTGAATGACGTGTTCACGCCAAACGACGTCCGGACGTGGCTAGACGGAGCGAATCGCAAAGTGCCCGGTTGTGGCTGGCGCCGCGTGCTCAGGGTGGCCCGTAAGCCGCGGGTGGATTACTACGTCGAGTTTGAGTCAGCGGAGGCCGCCTTGAAGATCAGGGGACTGATCGAGCCTAGGGAAGGGGAGATCCGCGAAGGATACTTCGTAGGCGAGACGGAGTTCAAGAAGATAGCAGCTCTCTCTCCGGCCGTGCTTCAGCAGACGAGGAATGCTGCCGAGACTGCCCCCGCCTCGGAACCTTACGCTGGGGGGCGGTACCTACGCGAAGAGCCCCCTGTGACCTCCTCTCTGCTAAAGACGACTCGCGCGCCGGCCATCATCCCTCCTGCTTCTGGTTTGCTCTCGCCAAATCTCGTTCGTCCTCAAAATGTGAAGGAGAAAGCGCCTCCGACTCGATCGCGGTTACCCGAGCGACGCCCTCGCTCGCCAACAGGTGCTGGTCCTAGCTTCCTGGTGCGACCGCGCTCTCCGCAACGCTTTCGCCGATCGCGCTCCCCACCACCTTTCGCTGGTCCCAGCACTTTGCGCCCTCGCCGTTCACGTTCACCGCCGTCGTCATCACTTGTGCGGTACCGAAATCCGTACATGGACCCCTTGTACCGACGAGACTTGCGACCGCGATCCCCTACGCACTCGCCATGGACTAGTCGCGTTAACTCCCCGCCGCGACTATTGCCGACGACTCTTAGGCGTTCCCCACCGCGTTCGGCCTCGACCTTCGAAAGGGATCGCCGGGTGTCCGCTCGCTCTCCCTCCCCGCGACGATCGCGTTCCCGCTCTCGTCGGCGGGATTATGAGCGGCGATCGCGCTCCCCGAGACGTAGAAGGGACACCCGTTCTTCCCATCGGCGGAGGCCTTCCTCCAGCAGCCGAGGACGCGAGAAACGTTCGCGACGTCGATCCGCGTCCAGCTCCTCGGGCTCTTATTCGCGCTCTCGGTCTCGCTCCTCGTCCTCTGAACGATCAAGGTCGGCTAGTCGTCGGAGAACGCGCCGTAGAAAGAGGGAAAGGCGAGGAGCTCGATCTCCACCGGCGGTTGCGATCCCGACAGCGGCGGCGTCCGCGCCCAGCCTGTTAACTCGTTTGGGAAATGTGGAGGAAGGAGAGGTGGAGGAAGAAGAGTTCCCTTCCCTTCTGGGGCGAGTCGGTCTGGATCTTCAAGCCCGATTAGGAGATTCGCTTATCCCAGCAACTCGGACTCACCGGCGGCTTCGCAAACGGCCCTTAAAGAGAAACAGAACGTCTGGACATGGGGGGCTCTGTGACGACGAGCTGTATATTATTGTATATCAATTACTATATCGTCTACTTTACATGTCCGACATACGTTTGTTTACCTTAGTTGTATTCTGAAGTAGATTACATAATCTATCTTCTTTGACCTCACACTTCATGCTCGTTCGTCGCGCCCTCTAGTAGGAGCTCGAGCGATCCGTGTGAACACACGTTGATCCTCGCTCCGGCTGAGCATCCACTCTGCTCACCTCTCCAGGTCACAAGAGCCCTGTCGAGGGTGACACGACTCCTACGCCAGGATCACAGGCTCGAGCTCCGAACGCGCGAGCTCGCCTCTGGGCTCGATCTCTCAACGATCGAGGACTACTCTCGCAGAGTAGTCTTACAGGCCTCCTCTTGCGAGAAGCCCCTAGCGCCGAAGCCGTACCGCTTCACAGCGTAAGGCTTACGCTTCGGCTTAGAAGCGTCAGCAGCTTTACCGGCAGCGCCAGCTCCGGGATTCCCAGCCTGCTTACCGGTGCCTTTCGCCCCGGAAGCAGGTGCCGGTGAAGGGGTCTTGTTGGAAGCCCCCTTCTTTCCACCGCCCTGCCCACCAGAGGGTTTTCCGGTACGGCTACCAGTACCGGGCGTATTGCCGGCACCGGCTCCGCCTCCGGAGCCTCTGTCGCGATCCCGTTCGCGCTCCTTCTCGCCTTCGCGCTTCCAATACCGGGCGTCGATGAGCCGGGCAACGGATTTAACCCCAGCTAAGGAATTGACGTAGGCATGATGTACCATGTCATCCTTGATCCGGCGAGGTAGACCCTCATAAAACTGATGCCGGAGGGCGGGATCGCCCCACTGGGTGAGAAGCGCGAGTTGGTCGAATTCGATGACATAAGTCGCAATCCGGTCGCCATGTTTCATGCGACAGAGCCGGATGCGATCTTCTGCGTCCCCAACCGGATCGTGCGGACCGAAATTCATGGTAAGCTCCTGGATGAAGACCGGAAAGTTTCCGTCCCAAGTCGGAACGGAAATCGGATCATACAGATTGGGAGCGAACCATTGCTGAGCAGTACCCCGAAGATAAGAAATCATGAAAAGGATTTTGTCGTCATCGGTGGGGAAATCCTGCGTGCGTTCGGCAAAATGAAGGTAGCACTGGGTGAGGAACGGGTTTAATTTAGCCGGGTCGGAACCGTCAAAGGTGTCCGGATTCCGGAGATTCGATTTTGTAGAACGAGGAGCTGTAGTTTGCCGATTCCAGATGTTGACGGCATCCCGAAAAGAAGAGAGAGTCTGAATAAACAGAGCCTCATTGGAATCCGGAGTCGGGGACCGGCGGGCAGGACCTGCCAGACCCCCATGACCTCCGCCGCCACCTCCACCACCACCACCTCCACCCGGAGGGCCTTGACCCGGTCCGGGAGGACCGGGCGGACCAGGTGGCCCCCGAGGACCGGGCGGGCCTTCAGGGCCGGGCCCGGAAGGATCAGTTGGATGAGGAGGTTCATCGTCGCCACCGTTATCATCGTCATCATCTCCTCCATCAGAAGGATCAGGAGGAGGAGGAGTACCGTGAATGGAAGGCGGAAGGATCGGAGAGCGTGGACGCTCATCCGCAGAATCCTCCGGAACTTCCTCGAACCGAGGCTCAAGAATGGGTCCGGTTTCCACAATAATAGGTCGAGTTCGAATCGGATGAGGAGAACGGGGATATACCGTTGGGTTTTCGGGTGTCCGGGGTGTAGTTACGAGACCCGGACAGTGACCGGAACGACAGTAGGACGATCAGGCATCGACCGGCGAATAGTAACGCCGGGAGCAATCGGACTAGAAATGGGACCAGCCAAGTACGTGGAAGCGGGCTGAGCCGCTCCAAGAGTCTGGGCCGGAGGGGAAAGAGGAACGATTTGGCCGAAGAGCCGAGAAGTGCGTCGTGGATCACGCTGGCCACGAGCCGAAGAGGACGTGCCAGGAAGCGTGTGATCACTATAATGAGACATGAATCAGCCGAGATAGGTGAGTTTGATAATACTGTTATATCCCGAGTCGAGGTCGGATGACCGGATGCCGGCCGGTCGTTCGGAAACCGGTTACCGGAAGAAAGTACCGGATAATAACTAGATGACCGGTCGGCCTAGGGAAGACGCAAGCACCACAAAAGAGATGTTAAGGGTGAGCGTTACTATCTGGCCAATCGAGCAGAGAGGATAAAGGGTAGACGTCCGGATGAAGTCCGGACGAGAGGACTCAAGGAGCCAAGCAGAGGATATGAGGCTAAGCACGTTAATTATCAAACTGAAGAATACAGCATAGTACATAGGGCTTAAATACGTAGGCATACGTGTCACTACTATAAGTAGTAGTATCAAAGCAAAGTCCAAATTAGGAGATAGAAGTTTGAGTCGGACAAAGCGACATCTAAAACTGGAAGTTGGAATCGTATGGACATACGGATAAACGGGAAACGCTCAGTAATCCTTCATTGCGTAAAAACCCGTTCCGAGCGGCAACCGGGTCGACCGGTTGCCGGAAGTCCGGAAGGACGGCCGGTCGAGTCCGGCCGAAGGGAAGAATACCGGCCGAGGGCCGGTTGTGTGTGCACGGATATAACAAGGACACTGCGCAGTGTCGGCATATATACGCGCTGCACCTGGCGGAACTTGAAGATCTGTTTCAGCAGCGCCGTTCTGCGTTTGGTGAATGCGAGCCGCTGCGCCGGCGTTGGATCCTTCAGCGCCTTGAGATCGACCTCGAGGCACCGTCTTAATGCTATCGTCAGTGCAATACACTATGCAGCCTTAACAGAGACTTACTGGACCTCCTCCAGCTCAAGGCCCATCGTGACAAACGCTCCCGGTGAGTGTTCACGCTCCACTTCGACGCCATCCCCCGTGCAGAGGAATTCCTCCGTTGCAATCTCGAGCTGAATCTTCTGTAGCGTCGTAACTAAAGCGCGGTTAGCGCTGCTCATTCCTCCTACGGCTCGGGTACATACCTTCCTCCACGGACTCGAACAGCGACTTCGAGTTGTCGGTATGCTGCTCTGACTCCCATGTGATAACTGACGCCCTCCACTCGGCGACTTCCTGCGGTTTCAACGCCTCCAGCCCGCTGCTGAACGCATCAAAGGCGGCCTGGTGCTTGAGCCCCTCCTTGATACTGATCGCGAGGCGCTTTGGAAGCACGCGATCTGACGTCGGACATGAGCACGCGCAAAACAGCAAGGGAAAGCGAAAGACTTACGCATAGCCAGCTGCCGGTCGTAGTTATGAAAACCAAAAATATCCTCGAGTGTCGCGTGCCGAGACCCGGGGCCCATAAGTCGCGTTGACCCCGCCGCGCCGTTGGAAAACGCCCAATTCTGTTCCACCCCCTCTCCGTGCGTCATCCCGGCGCCCCACATCCAATGGAACGAATAGGGTGTATGGCACGGCGGCTTGTGCACCGGCAGGTGGAAGTTTGGTACCTTCCACCAAACGTTTTCCTCCGGGATAGTGATCTGCATCGTGACGGGCATTTGCGACATCCGGTGCCAGAAATTGATCGCGTACTGGCACGCGATGTCGTATGAAATGACCACCAAAAGAAGATGGAAGGCCAAAAGGACCGAGACGACCAGAAAATCCATGTTGCAGAACCTATCATTCAATTCAGTATCCTATTTCGAAGAGCCGAAACGAAAGAATAAGACAAATAAAGCAAGACGTACCGTTCCCCAACCTGCAGGTCGCCCATCCCATTTCCCCGCCACATGTTGTGCCTCGAGCAGGTAACCCCCGCGATCCCTGTCGTCCGCAGTCCCTTGACTCGTTTCGCGTTCACGAGGAACATCGCCTGGAAACCCGAGCAGCTCGAGATTTCCTGCTCGTTCACATGCTTCGCGATGTGGGCTTTATAGCCATCCGCGCCCTCCCTCTTGCAGAAATAACCTAAGCCATCGCCGAGGATGGGATCCGCAGCCTCGGACGACACGGCCCGATTTGACAGCCGAAAGTTGGCGTCCTGCGCCAGGAAAAGAAAATAAATGAAACTACTCGAGCGCGTCAGCACCGTACCTAGACCATCCACGCAAGAAGAAAACGCACCGATACATTGGGTCAATGCTCTCCCAGTCATCAGGCAGATTCCAGCCCGGCTGCGGGCATGCCCGACATATCAGGGCCAGTTCCCCTTGCTTCGTTGCCCGCACCCCGCCCGCGTTGTGGCCACGTTTCGCGCGCTTCATTCGCTTCACCTCCCGCCATTGCCTGACGATGTGCATGAACGGTTTACGTCGATCCTGTATATGCGTAATTAGTCGATTGTTATCATAAATCTTAACCGAAACGCACCGGAGGTTTGTCCAGCCCATCATGGTTTGTACACATTTCCAGGCCACGGAGAAAGTCGTAAGCCGAAAGCTTCCCCAAGCAGTTGAGGATTTGAAACAGCTTGAGGACCGCGAACGTCGCACACGTATTAGGCATGACCACGGTCGCTGGCCACCAACCTGCGCGCAGGAGCTGAACGCGGGGCTGCAAGGGTACAGGCTGTCCTTCCCTCTGGATACATCCACAAAAATCCATGTTGATCTCGTGGACGCCCGTGCTGTCATACAGAACGAAGTCGCTGGCCGCGGAAAATCGGTAAGGGCAGACGACGCCCGGCGGATGGTTCAGCTGAACCCGGAGCCCCAACTCCTTCAACCACGTTCGCTTGCGCACAAAGTTTTTCCCGTTCCACCTCTAAATGACATTGTTAGCACCATCCGTAAAAGGCAAGCCCAAAAAAGCAGAGACGCACCTCTATGAAATGGGTTGGGTGCTGCGTGTGCGTCGCTACGATGCACTGCGTGCAATACATGACCTCCCCCCCACATACTTGATCTGCGCAGCGCCATTCCGCTATTCCCGGGCAATGCCAATCGGTCGACATGCGAGCATCGCGACGCAGACCGGCGCAGTGGGAGTGCACCCTTTCCGAGCCGCGCCCCTCACGGCGCAGACTCTCTCCCACATATTCGTCTGACAAGGGATACCAGCTCTGCAATGGACGGTCCTGGTGTGACTCCTGTCAATAACCCTCTCGTGTACCCAAAGAAATGAGGAACTTACGGAGTTTAGATACCTCGGAGCTTTATTTATGACCACAGTGATGCCATCGTCGATCTCATTGTCTGCCTGAGACTCCAGAGAGTTCTCGCCAAGGATGTAAGTAAAGTCGTCGCGCATGCGAGCCTCGTTGGCGGCCAAATCTTCTCCCCAGAATTCGCTCCCAGCAGAAGCTGTTGAGGTACCGGCGTCGTCGTCCACCACACCCAGTCTTGTCCGATGGCGGCGCGCGTCCCGCGTGCCCGTGGACGCAGCGTATGCTGTGCCTGCGACCACCATTCTTGGCGGCTGAGCCACGCGCTTCTTGTGACTCTGAGACATGATCGCAGACAGGCAGACACGGGGTGGGGCCGACGGGACCACCCAGGAGAGAGAATAGACCCAGAAAAGAAAGAGAGTGAGTCAACGAAAGTGAGCGCGGATTGCTGGATATGGGTGGTATTGTGATGGCAAGCCAACGGCTTCTAACACAAACAGACCCCTCCACGTGTGGACACCACAACAAACAAGCGCCGGCGCTTGTGTTATCATATCTTGCATCAACAAGCGCCGCATTATCCTTATCACCCACGTAAATGCCTCCCCTCATAGATCCCACCAAACGCCGTTTCCTACGGCACCACTTCGACGATTATCTCGCCGCCGGCAGCACACATACAGCGGCCGAGTTTTTTAACCACCTCACCACTAAATACATCAAGCATTTTGGGTTTTCTGTGTTGCGGGCCGATTGGGAAGGACCGGGGACAGGTGTCCATTCCGACGACGAGCTCGACCCAGATCCTGTCGCGGTCCAAACTCGGCACGAAATTATTCGTGTAGTGCGCCGGGTGTGTTAACCGCAGCTCGATGTTACTCCCATGTACTAACACGTCCTCAGCAAATTTCCATGTGGTATCAGACCCAAGATCCCACCGGCCTGTACTAGTCACATTCCGCACAGTTCATAAGATCCACAATAAAAATATGTTTCGATAATTCTAAGGAAAAAACAAAGGCAATACTACAGCCACCTCCCTATGTACAGCAGCATAACCACGACCCATCAAAGCGGAGTCTCGCGAGATTTGAATAACAGCACCCCCAAAAAAAGGCGACGCGTTAAGTTAAGACGGATTAATGAAATTCTCGACAGCCAGAACTGTCGCTGCGATCGTAGCTAGAAACCAGGCAATCAGTATAAGCGCGTGTAACTCCTCACAAGTCACATACGAAACATCCTCGCCATTACACTGGCTCGGTGATGCCCGCCGCCCGCCGCTCGACCCGCCGAGTCCCTGCGCCCAAATCTGGCGGGTACCGCTTGAGCAGGCACGGCTGTATTCGCTCGGTCGTGGGCGGCGCGGATCGTCGTGGGGCAGCGTTGGACTCCCGTCGTCATCCGGCGGCCTCCAGGCGCAGGTGTGGCAGCCGATTGTGGGCTCGCGCTCGGGGCGTCAGGCTTGCGCGCGGGACGTTTGTGACGTACACTTGGGTCTATCGTCGAGGGAGGCCCTTCGAAAATGATTAGTTTGGGCCGGGATCCGTTGGCTCCCGTCAGTTTTTTGATTGTGGGGGAAGATCCTTTGGCGTTTTTGCGAGTGGACGAAACTAAAATCGGCTGTCGATGAATGTGGAGTGGGGGGCGAGGATGAACGACGCACCTCGAGGATTCCTATTCTCGATTCCTCCTGCAGCCCGCACGCTCGACAACAGCACAAGATTGCTGCGCTCATCGAAAACGTAGGGATTTTTGAGAGACGAGCCCTCCAGGCCGCGCATGGGGCGGACCAATTTGCTGCGCGCGTCGAGAAGCCAAGGGTGGTCGGGTGAGGAACCCGGCAGATCCGTTCTGGCCATGGTCAATCTCGTATGAGCTGTAGGGCGAGTAGTGGGTCAGTTAACAAACCCAAACGTGACACACGTGAGGTTCTCGCATCAAACACATCCGAGATGGCGGCTCTATTCGTCACCAGGCGATCTTCTCATTATCTCGACAGTGCGATTTCACGGGCTATTCTAGCCGGCCGCGGTTTGAGCTGGGCCTATTGTAGACTAGTCGACGTAGGATGTTGCTGTAACGCTCCCTCTCCTGCATCCCTGTCGTGAGGTTCAGCCGGCGTCTGGCTACAACAATGTCCCGGCTCCTGCGAAAACGCTCCTCGGCGTACATATCTAACACTGGAAAATCGTTACATTGCTAGGAACGATTCAAAAAGACCAACAAATAATAACTCACCACGGACAGCCCTCGCCTTATCGCGCGCGCGCCCGACTTCCAGGCCAGGTTCCTGACGTAGACGACATGCCTCCGCAACCCAAGTAGCGGCCCGTCGCGCAGAAGGCGTCTGTTGCTGTTGGTGTTGGATCGACAGCATGACGGGAGGTCCAAAGAGATATTTGTACTTATTTACCTGAGGCTTCGATGGCTTAACCTTTACTCTTTGCTCTCATCTGAACCTACGCCATTTGAAACCAATCTCATACCAAATCGCGGCGCTATTGCTCTATTTCAAAGGCTCTTATCTTCCCTCGGTTCATGCCGCCCTATTCAACTCGCAAATTGTGATCTTGAGCCGAATTCGTAACCTCCCGGCCCACTGTTGTGTCGCACCTTCGCCGGCGTGGCCACAGAACTCGCCTGCCTACCATCGCGATGATCGCGCAACTTATCATATGTCTCTGATGTCATCTGGGAGGATATCTCGGATCGTAGTGGACTGGCCTGGCTTTTCTCAGGTATCTTGCAAGGTAGGCACCTTCCAAGTCGAATTTGGGTTAGGAAACTCACCACTGATACACAGACTTAGCACCCAGAGAACCCAACGATGCAGAGGATACCGCCCTTTGCTTCTTTTGAAGCAGGCGGACACCTGAATCCGCTTGCAACTCAAGTCTGTTGAGGCATGCAATCCACCTCCTTCTCGTAGTTTTTGCGCGAATAAGATTTGTTTTGGGTGCAATACCTGGTGGGATCTCGATTATCAAGTGAAACAGAACAATCTTAACGTCTGTGAGAAACGGCGAAGCCCGCGGCAGCGACTGAGCCGCCATATTTGAATAGAGTGGCGCACTCATTATAGAGTGGCGCATTCACGGGCTAGTTTGCGATGTACAGAATCACCCTCCACAAATTGCTCGCATTTCCAATCGCCTCAATACAACTGGTATATGTTAATGAATACCATGGGCAACTTCTGACCCAAAAATTAGCAAGAGTCAAACGAATGGGAGGAATTGGGTCGCCATAATACTGGCGAAGGAGTCGACTTATGTTCGTCGCCGAGTACATTCCAACCTTTCACAAAAAAGTGCGTCTATCGACTTCCAATTCGGGTGGCAGAGCATCCTGGGATGTCTAAATGCGCAATGCGCCCCAGGTCAGATGTGTGTGTCGCGTCGAAAGCTCAAAGTTTTGGAAAGGCGCGCCTCTTACATAAGCTCATTATGCCTCATTTGGATAGGCGCTTGAGGGCAATCAAATAGATGCTCGCCCAAATTGGAAATCACTGCCACCTCTCAATCCTACCGAATGCCCGCCGCAGCGGCGCAAAAGTGCGGGGACGACGAGGAACGGCGTTTACGTCGCCTGGCGACGTACCGCAAATATCGCCGCAGGTTTGTTGGCGTTTCCGGTTGTCCGTGTGCTGACTGAGTGCCCAGGAATCAGGACAAATGTCGCGAGCAGGGCCGCCAACGTATGGCGCGACTCCGCGCTATGCAGACGGAAGAGCAACGTGAGAAACACCGGAACGCCCAGAGGATATACAGAGAAAGGTACGCAGCCATATTCCTGACGAGTAGACATTTAAAAAAAAGTTGTTTTGAGTAGATACGGTGAGCAGATCGCTCATCATGCCCGTCGCGCGGCCGCCCAGAAGAACGCGGAGGCTGGGAAGGCCACGAAACCATGCCCCAAAGCAAGACAATACTTCTCAGATCCCGATCAAGCCTCTGATGAAGAGGAGGAAGACGACGACGAATGGTAGTGGGAGCGCTGAGGGTTTATTATATGTACATGTAAAGTACAAGTACATATTATAAACGGCTTCGAGCCGCTTCCCAATACCCACCCGCAGACCCGCTCTGCTCCGCATCCGGGGTCCACAAACCCTGCCCACCCTGAGACCAATCCGGCCCCCAGCCCCAATCTGGAACACCCCACGCAGGAACTCCCCAACCCGCCGCACGCAACGCCGCCTCGGGCAGGGAGGAGACCGCGTTCTGCATCTGCTCAGCATAAGCAGTCTCCTCCCTCTCAGCCTGTTCCAAGAGCACTCGACGGCGTAGCTTGCGGCGCCTGGCTTTCCCGGGTGTCTTCGGGACAGGAACACCGTCCCAGCTCGGATCGCGAGGCCCGGGCAAACCGCGAAAAGGACCCCACGGACGGCCACCCATACCCCAAGGCCGATTCTTCGGGACTGTGTCGGGCGGTTTCTTCATGAAACAGGTATCTGGGACCCAGCGATGGACATCCATCGTCCCACCCCACGGGCCCCAGCTCCCATCGGAGTTGCGGTAAGAATGCCAGAGCCCGGGGTAATGGTCAGCGCCGCCGAAGGGGTCCCCAGGCGGCTTCCCCGTCTCATGCTGTTCGAGCCAGCGCGAGAACTCAAATTGATGGTAGCAGGCACTCCGGAGGCTCGCGGTCGCCTTGGAACAGGCTGGAACAACTGTGACGATTGAAGCCAAACGAATAAACCTGTCGCGCACCTAGACGTGCATCCCTTTTGTTACACGCTCGGATGTGGTCGTCGTAGTTTTTTATGGCCTTACGATCGCGCGTGCGCCATGCTTCCATAATGGCTTCGCATTCTTTGTGTGCGTGATATTCTGGATGGACAATTTGATTTTTAAGTTGACAGAAAATAATAATAAATGAGAGGAAGTTTTTACCTTCAATGGAGTCGCGCTTGAGGAAGGGGCCGAGAGGGACCATGAGTCGGATTGGGCGTTGTCCTGGAAAGGGAGACGTGCACGTGGAGATGGCGATCATTCTTTTGCTTTATCACCTACCATGTCGCACCGGTCAGCCTCCAAGCCCCAACTCGCGCGGACCAATCTGCCCGTCGACGAGATGATCATGGACACCCGCGGCGTCAAGGACGCTCGGTTTTACTGCCTTCCTCCCTACCGCGGGGATCCCAATCGCCTTTCGAAGCCGCGACGCACTGGAGGCGGGTATCCGTTTCATCTGGTGTCTCAAGGCCACGTCGTCGGCATATTTGACAATTGGTGAGACGAGTCTTCACTGTAGCCTCGTCGTGTCTGATCTTGACATAGGGTAGAGGCGCAGGCTAGTCTCGACGGATACCCTGGGAGTGGCAATCGCGGTTTTCATTCGGAGGACGAGTGCGTCGACGCTTGGCAGGGACTGTGCGTTCGGGGCGTCCATCCGCACCCGGTCGACCTGGCGTTCTTGAGGCCGCCCAGCCCGGGGGCGTCGACGTTCGTTAACACGTCGCCGCGCAAGTCCAGGTCAACCCCCCCCTCTCCTGTCAAACCATCGGGCACTTCGGCGGCAACTGCGTCGAAGAAAAGAGAAGGCACACCTGTGCGCTCCCCCCAAGCCGATGCGCAGCTGTTGGCGGACCTGTGAGTGTCCATAACTTGCACATTTTGCAGTCTTACGGTCCGAGCAGGAAGCGGTACGCCAGTCCCATCCTCCCCGCTCCCCCAAGCCCGCAAAAGGCGTCCCGCGCGGAGATGGACGACGGCGAATTCGTCAATTTTGCCATACGCGGAGGGGGGATCATTTCGAGCAGCCCGTACGTTGCGTGCTTTTGATAGCAACAGGCCAGAGCTGATTTGGGAGGCAGGATCCGTAGCGAGCAGCGCTACCGTGAGATGCAGCGTCGGGGCGAAGAGCCCGACATGCTGGTCACGCGAAGCTTCGCCCAGGCGTCCCTTTTCGCGTTGAGTGAGGGAGGAGAGGGTGCAGATGGCGAGCTGGACGACAATTGATTTTCGATTTTTAATTTTTTGATTTGTTTTTTGTTTCAAATATGTACGCCTTTCCCCGCAGCCCCAGTGCCCGTTCGTGAGTTTAAGTTTAGTCCCGTGTACACGCGCGATCATGCCTTCCTTATCGTGATGCCTTTATTTTGTTTGAATATTGATGAGCGCGCGTGATTTGTGACCTACGCTTAACAACTTTTCATCATGCCGCGAGCAGGAACTGCAGCCCGAAAGCGCGCGCGTGCAGGTCTACCTCCTGTGAAACCCGGGAAGGTGGGCTGGGTCCATGGGACGAAATTGGGCTTCTTCAAGGCGTATAAAGACGAATACCTCGCGGCTGCGGAGATCAACGAGGGCGGCAGCTTTTACAGCAGAGTCGCGCACCTTTATTTGGCAAAATATGGCTACAACATGCCTTGGGATGGAGACCTCGAGGAGGGTCAGGACGTGGCTGACGACGTCGACCCCGACGAGGACGTGGATGGTTTACCTGCGGAAGAGGGGGAGGCGAGGGCGGAGTACTTCAGCAAACTGCGAAACGTGAGCTGCTCTTTAAAAGAAAACAATTCTAGTAACTAACGGGCGTACCAGAAAATTGGGGTGTGGTACAACGGCCAATACGGCAGCGTGGTTAACAAAAGGACCAAGAAGGTCACATTCAAGACCGTCTTCGACAAGACCGCGCTGGAGCCACCCCGTCCCGCGAAGTTGCGCGTGCTGCACTACTTCTCGCGCAAATTCTATGACGAGCTCATCAAGAATGAGGTCACCACGCGCTACGCTGCCTTGTCCCGACTACCGAACCCGCCCGCCGTGATCACCGTACGCAACGCGGTGACCAAGCAAGTCTGGCACGCGCAGACTGAAGCCTTCCGGTCTGAGGTGCTTGCGGCGCGCGAGGCGGAGCACAAAGCCGCGTTGGAGGCCTACTCCGTGGCGGTCTCGGGAGAGGTCCCGACCACCGCTGAGGAATACAATATGTAAGTCGTCAGCCGAAATTCGAGGTGGAGATACTAACGTAGAAATCTCAGAGCGCTTAACAATGCGGGGTACTATTTGCAACCCTTTGCGGACGCAGCCCACGAACGATTCGGGATGAACGTCGTGATAATGATGTGCGGACCGGTCCCTGAGCGCGGGGGCAGGATTGAAGTACGAAGGTTAGTTTTTGCGATCTGAGAGGCAGCTCGTGTTGATATTTCAATGCTTTACCAAGCATTCATTCAGGCAAATCGAACGGCCTGGCGCCGAGGATATGGGCAGACTTTGATCGCGCGGGCTTTGACAAGGCGCAACGCAGCTTCATCGAATTTTCTCACAATTGCTTCAGTAAGTCCATGTATTGATCACGAAATAGACTATAACATTGAATGTGTTACCAGCTGAAGACGAGTGCCGGGCGCGAAGCTTGAACTCGATGGTCGGCGGAGTGGAGGAGGAGGGAGAGGGAAGCATTGCTTCTTTGGGCGGTGGGTCGGTCGATCACGTGAGAGATTCGCCTCCTGCAGGAAGCGGCGCGGTGCCGCCGTCAACGCAGGAGGGTCCCACGAGAAGCTTGGTGGATTGGAACCCCATGCTGCCCAAATTCGACGCGCTACTGGGGCCCGAGTTCCAGCCGCCGCCGGCGCAGGCGCACGGCCGCCATGACATGCAGCTGCTGGCGGACCCCAACGCGCCACTTCCCGATCCCAATGCCGGGCAGCCCGACCCGAACGCGCCGCTGCTGCCGCTCGGCGGGTTTAACATGGCGCTGCCGCTGTGGACTATGCCGCCTAACTTCGGAGACTTCGGCTTGCCGCAGAACCCACTGGAGGATTGGATGGCGCCAGGGCTTGCGGGGGCCGATTGGATGGCGCGAACTCCCAGCTTGATCACGCCAGGCCCTGGCGTGGGCGTGGCGCTGCGGGATCCAAGTGCACCCGCCGAGGGTGGGGACACGGGGCTGGATGAGGGCGAGGGGCCACTCGCGATCACACCACACGACGAGGGGCCGGCGAATCCGCACAAAGAGCGGGAGGAGGAGCCGCGGGATGATGACGAAGAGGAGGAGGGGGACCAGCGCGAGGAGCACGTCGCCTCGTCGAAAGAGTCGGGCAGCAAGAGAGCGAGAGCGCCGGCGCCACGGCGCAGAGCTGCAGGCGCGACACCAGCGGCGCCTGCAGCAAAGAAGACTCGGCCTAAACCCAAGCCGGCGTGGCGCGGACTACGAGTGGCAGCGGCGACAGCTACCACACCAGAAGAGGAAACGGATGGCGTGGCGGGCGCGGAGGAAGATGGCGGCGAGGATAACGGGGCGGGCGACAAGGAAGATGGAGGCGAGGATAAGCAGGAGGGAGTGTGGAAAGAGGACACGAGCGAGTGGTCACAGGAGCTGCGTAACGCACTTTCGGCTTTTGCGCGGGGGAAGTCGTGGGGAGGAAAAGAATGGGAGGAGTGCGTGACGGGGCTAATTGCTCTGGAGCGCGCATGGGAATTCCCCGCCAAAGGCCAGTTGGCGGCACCGAACTCAGCCGGAGACCGACCCCAAGAAATACCTGACTTCATGCAGGCGGGCCGGAAATGGGCGTCACCCGTGGAGTTACAATCCATCTGCGGTCCCAGTAGCTTGGAGGAGTCCTTTGCGCGACAGTGGTGGAAGTGGTGGGATACGGCGCAGCCGGGGGTACGAAGGAACGCAGATGGCAAGTTGGAGAATCCACAGCAGGTCCCCGCCAGCGGGTGGGAAGACATCGGTAAGATGGCAGGACGTAACGGACTTCTGCTCTTCGTGGGCGGTCTTTTCTGGTGGGGAGAGGCTGCATCGGCGGCAGAAGATTCCGACCTCCTCCTCGACGACTGGCGCAAAGCCGTCGAGGACGTGGCTGGGGTGATGAGAGAGGCGGTGAAAGAGCTGCGCCCAGTGTAAGTCCACCTTCTTGCCGCTTTGCCTTGACACTTTGACGTACACAATGATCCAGCTTGAAAAAACCCCAACCGAACGCGCGCGCCACGGCCAAGGCCCCCACGACGCGCTCCTCCAAACGCAAGACGCCCGATACGAGGACCGCCAGAAACAAAGAGAACAAGCTCCCCGCGAGGTGTGTGCCAGTCTGAATAAGGGAATTAATTTCTGATCGGCATTTCGCATTGCCAAGGAAACGCGCGAGGAAGTCCGTCTGAGTCTGGAGGCGCCATATTTTGTAGATTCCGTATTAATCCTGTTCAACCAGGCCCTCCCTCGAAAAATTGAATTTGTTTTAACAGCAGCGACATGATACAGTAATACGTGTTATCTACGGTGTCACTTGGCCTGAAAAAAAATGGAAAGAAAAAATTGAAGGCGGGTATGTGGATAGTAGGCGGAGAGTACCTTCTCCGAGGGGCGGGAATCCATGGAGGGATTTGTAACCGGGCGTTTGGAGGTGTTGGTGGGATCGACATTGGGTGCACGGGCGGGGAACCGCCCATCGAAGTCCAGGAGGTCCCGCCGAACGCCGGGACCCATTTCCCGTGTTGTGATGGGCTGGTCCATAAGCCATTCCTCGATGGCTTCGGCCTGGCAGACGGGATGGTGATTGGGAAGATATAGGCGGGCGGCGGCGATGAAAGCGGGATCGAGAGACAAATCGGGAAGTCTGGGAAGAAAGGGAGAAGGGTCAAATGGTGCTGTCCCAAGACATTGGATGACGTACGGATCCGTCGACTGGGGCGGGCTGGGGTCGGGCATCGGGGAATGGAAAACGCGGTGACGGAAGCCTTGGAGATAAACATCGGACAACACGGAGGCGTGGTGAGCCGACAAGCCGAGGTAGGTGGCGGTGAAATGTGATCAATGTCGTCGGCTAATATACACATTTGCCGCGCAAAGGCATTATTTATGAATTAAGGGGAATATACCACAAAAAAACCACCGGGGGGATCAAAATCATACTGTATTGGGTGCCCAATAAACAAGGAACAACAGGAATATGGAGGTTTCCTGCCGGAAAGCCCAAATGGGTTAGATAGGGGGTACAATGCATTAAAGGCACGCCCTGATCGGCCATACCAGCATTGGCCATAAAGCAATGTACCCCCCTGCTGGGGCCAGGTACATTACTTTAAAGGTACAGCTACACCTCATGGGCGTCCCATACTTGGGAGCCCATGAGCTTCTCCTGCCATTCGACCCAGTGCTGCTCTTTTCCCTTGTCGACTGCTGCGCCATACTTAGCCATCGCCTCTGCGGCTTGAGCGTGGATTGGGTGGTCTGGGGTGTGCCGCCGTTCGTAAGCTATCCGCTCGAGCTTCGCGCTTTCACGCTTCAGCTCTCGCATTGGCTTCGAGTACCAACGCTTCATGTGCGTCGATGGTTTGGAAAGCTCGACGACCTCCTGGGTTGTCTCCCTGATCGCGCTGTCAAGTTCGCGGAAAGCGTGCATGACATCTTCCACCGTCTCGTATCTCTCTTGCCTCTCTATTTGGAATAGCTTACCCATGAGACGTTTGCGATATTCGGACCAATCCGCTTTGCGGAACATAGGTACAGGTTTGTGCTCAAGAACTTCGTGCTCAATGTCTAAGACCTGAATGATAGGATAATGATCAGTTTTCCGCGGGATTCGACTCGGGTCTGTGTCACAGCTGATGTATGCTGACAGTAGTGAAGGCGAACAAAAAACATTATCCGGTCTGGTGAAGTTTTTCGTGCTAAACGCGCGTAGAGTGGGGATGTCCCGCGGGAGCGCCATGCGCATTGAATAACGCGCTAGTAGGTCCAGAAGTGGCTGTGCCAGGTTAAGGTTGTGGGTTGTAAATAGATGGTGGTTGCGGAGCTCGTCCCATAGCGGGTGGTGTCGGTTGAAATCGCCGGCCCAGATGTAGCGTAGAGGTTGCATGGGAGCCGTTGCCGCTGCCGAGCTCCTCATGTAGGCGCTTACCGCGTCCAGCGCTTGATTGTGGTTGCAATTGTTGTAAACATTGATTATCCGAATGGTGCCAAAGTTCGCCCCGAAGATTTCAACAGCGGTTACGTCGGGAGATTGGATGATTACCGGATTCCATGTGGTAGAAGGGATTCGTGCGTTGACCATAATCATTGAACGCGTAGCGCGTTGATCTTGGGCGTGTGTTGGTGGATAGATTGAAACGAAGGCGCGGGTGGTGCGGGACAAACCCCGAAAGTCACAGCACGGCTCCTGAACAAGTGCAAAGTCGAAATGGTGTGGGCTAAGGGAGTTAATAAAGTCAGTCTGCGCTTTTAGCGATCTGTTGAGGTTTTGGCCCCAAATGCGGAGCTGTTTCCCCCCGTGAGTTTGTTGCAGTGGTGTGTCAGGCATTGTGTTCGTCCACCCGACTGGGGGAAGTCAACATCGTCGGTGCCACCGTGTTCTCGATCTCACGCTCCTCTTCATCCTCCTCTATTGACGGTAAGCCCGCTGGTTCCCGTGTCGTGTTGTCTCTCTCTTCCCCTATGTCCGCGGACCAGTCCATGGTGCTGAGTTGCGCTAATATTCCGCCTGTTGCTCTGTCCTTTTCAATCTGCGCCCTGATTCTGTCTCGCACTGGTCGATATGGAGTGGTCTCCTCCTCTTGGGCCAGCATCGCGGCCCGCTCGGGATTCATTCTTGTATTGTTTACCTTCCCAGGTCCTATTTGACTTCCTCCGGCTTGCGTCTGGCTTCGCGTCGCGTTAGATGCTTGCCAGTAAGAATGTAAAGTGCCCTGTTGTGAACCCCATTCGCCCGCAGCTCCGCCTGTCAGTGGTTGCGCCTGCTTCGCTATCCCCGTATCGCTTCTCGTCATCTGTCCCCTGATTTTCGACGCGATGTGTGCCGAGGGTCCGGGTCCTTTGGAGCTCTGAGGTGGTCCCCACTTTGCCCAACTCGCTGCCGTACCCGTGTTCGCTGAGGCTTCAATCTCCTCGTGAGTTACCCAGCTGCTGAGATCGTTCTCGACCAGAAAGTACGGATGTTTGGCCTCCACATTTCGTTCCAGAGCAAATTGGAGCTTCTCTACGAAAATGGGGCAAGACCAGTCTGCTGCTCCATGACCATGGTACTCCCGTTTCGCATTCCTACAGTTAGAACACGCTCTCTGGTTATCCGCCACATTACATGTTGTTGTACGGTGCATCCCCCCACACCTTGCACACACATCGTGGACATACGTGCAGGAGGCCGCGACATGACCGCGGCCTATTTCCTGACATTTCATACACCGAACAGGTTCGGTCAGCAGTTTTTGGCCATAGACCCTGCTGCCATCGACCCAAGCTCCGTCACAGATCATCCTATTTGCTGCTGCCGCATCGTTAAATCCAAATACGGTGTGTGCTACGCGCTGTCCTTCCCGTCAAAGCCATACGGGTTTAACCCATCGCGCTTTCAGCAGCGTGCCAGTAGGGAGGTTATTGTCGTTCTCCACGATATGTAACGCTCTGTCCAGCGCTGGGTCGAAAGACACCGGCACGTAGCGTACCATAACATTGTATAAACGTTCTTTATAAATTGACGTACCTCCCATGGCTGCTAAAAACCGGTCCATGTTTGCCTTGAGCCAGTTGGCTGCCGCTGTTGTGTTCATGTGCAGCATCACGGCGCCATTTCGTAGTATTCCAGCGCCGACGAATTGCGCGTCCGGGGGTGGTGCTTCTCCTTCCCCATCCTGTGCCATTAGTACGGTGGCCATCCTAGCCTTCTCCCTAAGATCTTTCTCTGTTAGTCTAGCCGACCATGCCTCTACTCCGGGCGCCTTGTCTATTAGTATCTGTCGGGTTTTTGCCGTCGCGTTTGCTATCGCCGCGGCGCGTGCAGGAGGATAAACATGGGCCGCTGCTGCGGCGTACGACCGTGCTCCTTCTGCAGCCGATCCGGGTGTCGAGGGGTGGTCTTCAGAGGCGCGTGTTGGTTGAGTTGTCGTCTCCTGAGCACGTTGAGTTATGCCTTTTACTTCATCGTCCAGCCTCGTTGCGATCTCCGCGATGTCGCCTGCTTGTTCTTCCACCGTACGTGTCAGAAGAGTGGCAGCCTCCTGGAGGGAAAGGACGCGTCCCTCCTCCTTGTTGCGGTCCTGGTCGAGTTCTCGCACCAATTCCAACACTTCGCCAAGTTCTTCGCTCATCCTCTCGATTGTGTGGTCCAACCTCTTTATGTCCATCCCGATTGCCACGGCTCGCAACGCGTCTGCCGCTACAGCGGCGTTCATCGGTAGCGAAGCCGCGATCCGTAGTATAACTAGGGAGAGAATTGGAAGGGTGGGCCCCGTACCTGTTGCTTCTTCTAGAAATCCCTTCGCATATAATTCTCCCCTTACGGCCGTCATGGTCCACTCCTCCCACTTGTTTCCACTAGTGCTGAGTGCCAAGAGCTCCTTCTTTGTTTTCCCCTGGTAGATTTTCGCTGCGTCCTGTGAGGATCGCGTTATGCGGCTCGCCGTGCTACTCGGTGTTTCTGCTATGTTCGACTTTCCCATGCTCCTCCTAGAGCTCGCAGACGTATTATTACTCGTAGTAGACATTTTTAGTAGATAAGAATGAAGCTCAGGACCACTCCGTGCCCGATGTCCAAGTCTCGAAGCGATTTTCGAAACGTCAATCGGTAGCACGTGGTGGTTTGTTGCCAAGAGAGACCCTCCTCGACTCCCTTTGTTTCACCCCCCATGCCATACCAAATCGACGTTTGGACGGACGGCGCCTGTCGCGGGAATGGGCAACCTGGGTCAGTTGGTGGAGCCGGCGCATGGTTCAGCAGACCTCTGAACGGGTCGAGAGGCTGGTCGCGCGCACTTCCACAGTATCCGACACCTACGAATCAGAGTGCGCGTTATTAAACTCAGAATTGAACGATATAACCTCACAATTATCCACAGGAGCAGAACTTACTGGGATTATTTTGGCACTCGAGTTGGCGATTGAGAGGCGCAATGCTCTGGACAACGACCCGTTCTTTATTCTCACTATCCACACGGATTCGAAATATGCGATCGGCTGTCTGCGCGACTGGATCGATAAATGGCTCAATAATGGCTGGTGCAACACACGCGGTAGGCAGAACTTGAAGAATCTTCCACGGTGCTCGAGGTTTGATCAACTCAACTCTAAAGGATTCGAGGTTGTGAATCGCGATTTGATTGAAGAGGCGTCCGAATTGATTGACAATATTAACAATGGCGGAAGAGTCGACTTTGTTTGGGTTCCGCGCGCGCAAAATGAAGACGCGGACAAGCTGGCGAATGAAGCTTGCGATAATCAGTAGAGCGGCGCTCTCTTCTCTTGAGTTTTACTAGGGTTTTGACCCGAGTCTTTTGTATCAGAGTCGCATTCGTATGTTGCTGTATGAATTTTGAAATTGTAAACGTTGAGACTAGAGATGACCAGTAAAGCCGCGCCATACTCCTCTGCCAGCGAGATCTCAGGGAATCAATAAAAATCAATATTACTTTCTGCTTGGCCATACAGAACAGATTATTCGTTTGAGAACGCAGAATATTTTGAAATCCGACTCGATACTCAAATTTGCGTTCGAGACATTCTGCAAATTTTTGTGATCCATATGGAATTGGCGAATAGAAATCTTTCTCCCTCACACCAAATGGGCGTGATCGGGACTTGCTAAAACGTTGTTCTGGATTCTGGAGGAAACGCGATCGCATCATGATTTCCATACGGTTCGAGTTTCAGTCACCATGAAAGGCGTACTATACATATAAAGCCTCTTCTCCTCTTGCACCACCATTAGTCTTCCTATCTTGGAGTTCAAGCGCTAGGTTACAATAACTTTCTCCCGGAATGTCGTTTATCCTGGAAGCCTGGACGGATGGTGCATGTCGCCGAAATGGGCACTCAGACGCCGTAGGGGGTGCAGGTGTCTATTTCCCTAGATATCCGCCCGGCTGCCAGTCTTCGCCGCTTCCCCGATCCCCACGCCCAACGAATCAAAGTTGGTACTATTTCGATTATCACGCTGTTGGACTGTATTGAAATCTCCCAGGAGCCGAGCTCACGGCGATAATTCTCGCCCTCGAGGCTGCGCATGAAAAGCAGACTAACGTATGCTCTAGCAGTGGGCAACCCCCATCTTTCATTGTCACTGTGCACACGGATTCTCTATATTCCGTCAATTGTTTGACGGACTGGATCGAAGCTTGGCTTCAGAATGGATGGAGGACAGTGGAAGGTGAGCCCGCCTCGTAAAATTCTCCGAGATCTAATTTTCTCACATCCATGTAGGCCAGCCAGTTCAAAACGCAGACTTGATCGAAGAGGCGCACGACCTGAAGCTTAAGATCGAGGGATCTTTCAAGGGTGGAAGGGTCACCTTCAAATGGATTCCGCGGGAACAGAACACGACAGCTGACAAGTATGCAAACGACGCATGCGATCAGGCGCAGAGAGGTTCGTCTAACATTTAGATCGTGAATGCGCCTCATTCTTACACGACCTTAGACATGCAAGAAGTCTACTGGAATACCTATTTCTAGCTCAAATTTTCAGCCAATAAATAAGTTTTGGCGGCTGGATAAGTTGATTCGAATTGTTATCGAACACTTCTGTCAGAATCTGCTTGGAATAGAACTGTCTAGTTGCAAGCGGTAAGCGGCGTTCAAACGCTTAAAATGGTAATGAACGGGATTTGCGCGTAACGTAAGTGGCGGTGGCGACACGCCTAGCCCTCGATTCCCTTTGTTTCACCCACCATGCCATACCAAATCGACGTTTGGACGGACGGCGCCTGTCGCGGGAATGGGCAACCTGGGGCAGTTGGTGGGGCCGGCATATGGCTCAGCAGACCTGTGAACGGGCTGAGAGGCTGGTCGCGCGCACTTCCACAGTATCCGACACCTACGAATCAGAGTGCGCGTTATCAGACTCAGAATTGAACGATATAACCCCACAATTATCCACAGGAGCAGAACTTACGGGGGTTATTGGGGCACTCGAGTTGGCGATTGAGAGGCGCAATGCTCTGGACAACGATCCGTTCTTTATTCTTACTATCCACACGGATTCGAAATATGCGATCGGCTGTCTGCGCGACTGGCTCGATAAATGGATCAACAATGGTTGGTGCAACACACGCGGTAGGCATAATTTGAAGAGTACTCGAGGTTTGATCAACTCAGCTCTAAAGGATTCGAGGTTGTGAATCGCGATTTGATTGAAGAGGCGTCCGAATTGATTGACAATATTAACAATGGCGGAAGAGTCGACTTTGTTTGGGTCCCGCGGGCGCAAAATGTAGACGCGGACAGGCTGGCAAATGAAGCTTGCGATAATCAGCTTGCGATAATCAGCTTGCGATAATCAGTGGAACTGGCACTCTCTTCTCCTGAGTCTACTATGGGTTTGGCAGGAGTATTTTGTATCTCAGTCGCATTTCTGTACATATGTTGCTGTATGAATTTGGTATGAATCGTGAAATTTTAAATGAGACTTTCACTTCTGCGAAAACCCTGCAAATTTTTGTGGGATCCATGGTTGAGTTCGAAGAACTGTTAATCGAAAAACAAACACCGACAGCCCTCCTTCCTTTCTCCCACCTTCACTTGCACCTTCCCCAAACTATTCCTGCTGTCAGTGCAATTGGCCGCTGCCGCTGGGTGCTAGAAATAACTCGCCTATATATTGTACCCGTGCCCATTTTCCCGGTGCCGGACCGTGCGCCCGCCAAGGCCCATCAATCAATCCCGACCACATGCCCAGAGATTTTACTCCTCAACGGCGCGCTCGATGCGGTCCAGGCGCGGTCCGGTCAACTGGTCATAGGATGCGACGCGAACCACCATAAATACACCGTCGCGCTTCCTTGGCAAGCATACTTGCCATGCAATACCTGTTTCTTGCGCTTGTATTCGCCGGCCGCGTCACGGCCAGGCTTTTTACCTCTGAAAATGCGACAAGCATTGCTATTCACAACGACCGGTTATCGTTCACGTACCTATGGATTTCTAGTCGCCCCAGCTTGAGGTACTTATATGACATACAGCGTCGACAAAACAAATGGCATCTTAGGCCACATTCATCTCGACGGCCAGGATCTTCAAGGTCCACAATCCAATACATCTGGACGCGGTTATTATGAATGCCACTGCGTACCCATGGGTAGAATCTTCTTACCTTCATTCTGTTTCCCTACTAACAATTGGTTAGGGTACGAAGTTGCTGCTTCGGACATTTTCCACATAGCTACCGATGGAAACGCCACTTTCACCCTCATCAAAGGGGTCGATATTACGCTCACTCCCTATGCTGGCGTCTTTATGCAACAAGTCTTACCAATCGGGCACACATTCCAGCAGTGGTACTTTCTTCGCGACACACCAACCTCCACTGGTCTCCACAATTTCGCGCGCATGCTCTACAGCAATTCATCCGTCGGTCCGCCGTTCGAGGATGGCGGTATTCCTGTGCGCGAGATTCGGGAAGTATGGCAGTTCAACACGACCTTGTGGCAGACCGTGAGCACGAACCCGACGTTGAATGCCAGTATTCCGGACCAAGCAGCCATAACCCCCGCTGTTCAGGCGCAAGATGCTACGTGGGATCTGGCGACCAACACTCCTGACGAGCCGTTTGTGCTGCAGACGTCGGATTGGTGGACCAAGTACTTCCTGGCCGACGCGTACCGCAAAAGGAAGGCCCACGGTTTATACGGGCTCACAGAAACGGGGATGGCGTATGGAGCATGGATAGTTTCTGGTCCGTCATTTTCATTTTATTTTGTCGTCTCTCATGCTGAAATCTTCCTCAGTGACTCAAGATACACTTTTTGGTGGTCCGACGCACTACGACCTTCTTCTCGATGGAATGATCGGAGTGCCGGAAGGTAGTGCCAATCTCATTCGCATTCCACATATATATTACTATGTGAGTTCTTTTTCTCTAACGACAAGGGGTACTTTTGACGAGGCGTCCTTCGAAGTTCGCCTCCAGTCATCAGGGAGCCGCAACGACCAACCTTACAAACCAAGGCTACGACCGCACATGGGGCCCCCAATATCTGTACTTCAATAAAGGGCAGCATGCTAGGTAATACTTTCCTGCTTCCCCCTTCTCTTTGCTTGGTCGCTAACGCCTTCGCCAGTCTTCCGACTCTGCGCACCGATGCAGAGGCACAGGCTTCCTTCGCCAAATACGCTGAATTCTACCAGTCCATCGCCCACTTAATCCCCGGATTTGTACCTCCAATCGCGCGCGGCACCGTGTCCCTTTCGCACATGAACCTCCCGCACGCTGCGGAGGACGTCGTCGCGGTCCTCAGCGCCGAGGGGCTCGACTTCCCGCGAAACGTGCTCGACATCAAGGCCAAGCAGTATTGGGGCGACGTCAGTTCTGCGGGGTCGCTCCAGATCGCCGATGTGGCTGCGGGGACGTACCGGCTGACCGTCTATGCTAAGGGTGAGTGAATGTGGATGGATTTGATATCCCGCGAGGTTGAATCCCAACTTTATAGGCGTCTTCGGGTCTTTTATTAAGGACGGAGTCGTAGTTCATGCGGGACAGACGACGACGTTGAAAGGATTGACTTGGACAGAGGAGAGTGCTGGTATGCTGTTTTGTTTCGCTTAATGAGTAGTCTCTAATGTGCTGGGATTTGCAGGGACGGAGATATGGCGTATTGGGACGCCAGATAAGTCCGCGGGGGAATTCAAGCATGGATTTGAGCTCGATCCGAACAAGACATTTCACCCCATGCAGTATCGCAGCTACTGGGGTGCATACTCGTTCGTCAACGATTTCCCGAACGGCGTCAACTTCGTTGTCGGCCAGAGTGACGTCGGAACAGATTGGGTATGGCACCCTATGTTCTTATGGTACTAAGACTGACTGACGCTGCTGCTAGAACTACGCACAAATTGCGACGAGCGGCCAGAAAGTAAACTTCACCATCCAATTCGATCTGCCGAACACACCTCCAGCGAATTCCACGGCCACGTTCACGGTTCAGCTTGCTGGAGCGAGCGGCGCCACGGGCAACGAGGACTTTTCTACTGCTACCTTTGCGAGCTTCCCTCTCGCGGCATCTGTGAATAATCTCACAGATGCGCTGGAGTGGATTATCCCAAGTAACGTGAGCTCGAGCTGCCTTGAGCGCTCGGGCATCAGCTGCTTTACGGTCGCAAACAAGTTCACGTTCCCCGGGAGCTGGCTGGTCAACGGCACAAACCAGGTGGTGCTGGGGCTGCACCCAGGGTCTTCGACTCGCGTAATGTATGACGCCCTGCGTTTGGAGCTGGCATGAGTCCGTTGCGGGGATTCCGTACGAAGTGTTGCCGTGGCGTGGAGGATCAGACGTACGGGACAATGGCCGACCACGCCTACAAAATGTTATTTTCGTCGAGTGCTGCGCATTTTTTTCGCGGCTGTCATTGAGTACTGTAGCGACTCATGTTCTCTTATCGAGCATATTGACATTCGATCAGCGCGCGGGTGTAAGCAGGCCGTGCATTCATTCAGTCAAGGTCGCATGATAGTTCGCCACAGCGCGGCGTTGCCTGGCTTGGGGTCCTTGCATAGGAATGGTTAGGCTCGGGCTTCCGGATGAGGTGAATAGAGGCGCGTATCACGGATCCTTAAAATTTAGGCGGCTTCATGTCATCTCCTATCTCTGCGGGCTGAGTGGCATAGAGTACATATATATAGTCGCGGATGGTTGTAGCGCCGACACCCTCCAAATCCCTTCAAACCACCATGTCTTTAGAAATCGTCGGCCAGAAAATCGTAGCAGGATGCGCGATCAATTCGGAAAAGGAAAACACGATGATTCCTACTCTTTTTAGGCCACTACGGATCCGCGGTGTAGAATTCCAAAATAGGATATTCGTGAGTCTCATCCGTGCCCGGTAAGGATTCCAGGTAACTTGTTTCTTCATGTTAGCTATCTCCGCTATGTCAATATTCCGCAAAAGACGGCGCCCTAACGCCATGGCATTTTGCTCACCGTATGAAATTCAGAATTGATATTCTTCCAGTATCGGCACTGATTCGTATTCGATTCAGTCGGAGGGATTATCTCCCGCGGGCCCGGCCTAGCCATGGTTGAGGCTACTGCGGTGTTACCTGAAGGACGTATAACACCGCAGGACGTCGGTCTCTGGGCTGACTGCCACATCGCGGGTCTTGCCGCCATGGTCGATTTTGCGCATGGTCAAGGTCAGAAAATAGGTATCCAGCTGTCCCATGGGGGGCGGAAATCTTCAACGACCGCCCCATGGGTCATGGAGGAAACGACTGCGCACGAAAGCGAAGGAGGATGGCCGGAAGATGTCTGGGGTCCCTCGGCGACCCGATATGCGCCGGGTTATCCTATGCCAAAAGAACTCAGTCGGGAGATGATACATGATATCGTACGCGCCTTCTCAAATGCCACGAAACGTGCTGTGAGAGCGGGGTTTGATGTCATCGAAATCCATAACGGCCACGGTTACTTGCTGCATTCGTTCCTGAGCCCGGTGAGCAACAAACGCACGGACGAGTACGGAGGATGTTTCGAGAATCGCATCAGGCTGACTGTAGAGGTTGTGAAAGCCATGCGGGAAAATATGCCTCCAGATATGCCATTGTTTCTGCGGTATTTCTCTTCTATCTGTTGGTGACTCGGCTTTTTTACGATTCATTCGACGGCAGGATTTCCGCGACAGACTGTCTCGAGGAGTCGATGCCTTCAGAACCTTCTTGGAGGGTGGAGGATACCATCAAATTAGCACCAATACTTGCTGCACACGGAGTCGACCTTCTCGATATTTCTTCTGGATTTATACATCCGCGCCAAAAGCTTCGGGGTGGGCCGGCGTTCCAAGCCCACTTGTCGGAAGCTGTGAAAGCGTCGAAACCCGCCGGTTTGATCGTGTCGACAGTTGGAAAAATAACGTCCGGGGTGATAGCCCAGCAGGTGTTGGATCAAGGCCAAGCCGATGTGGTTTTCGTAGGAAAGCAGTTTATGGAGAATCCGGGGGCTGTTTGGGCGTTCGCGAAGGAGTTGGGGGTTAGCATTGCTCTTGCTGACCAAATTGGATGGGTTTTCCAGTGGCGCGGAAAGAGAAGAGAAGCAGTCAATAGGAGGACGCTATAATTCTCGCCCTGAACAGTCGAACCGCTTTATCGTTTAGCCTCATTGTGCTTTCTGTGAAGACCAAGCTTGGGCAGAAGATAAATATTCCCGTTTTCTATAGCACGTTCGTAAGATCTTGCAGGTATCTGAGTCCTTGATGCGGTCCCGAGCGGCAACGACGCGTAAGTCGCGGCGCAAGTAATGAGTCGGACGGGAGAACAGTACCACTAAGCAATTGATCGAACATTCCAAATGCGGCTGATGAAGCAACTTGCTCACCAACCACCACATAATTTTTTTCTGCGAGATGATTCATTCCCCGAAATATTCCAAAGCTGCTATCGACCAGGATTATATAAAGGTGGGACCTGAAATGGGGGATTCCTAGGCCCCGCTCCCCTTCAAACCTACGACGAAATCATGGTCCAAGATCTCATCCGCGACTCGACCATCGGTCAGATTGTGAACTATCTTTCGAGCGGTCGCCTTCTTCCCTATCCTGAGCAGCGACCCGGTTATGTGGTGCCCAAACACTACCTTCTCCCGACGTCTGAGCGAAAGGATTCCGACGCATTGACATCTGATGCTGCGACAATTTGCGAGGACTCGCGCGATAAATCCAAGGCCGGGTCGAACCTTTCGTCTCCGCCTGATACGGAAATAAAACGCGAATCGACGATAACCACTTTGGCTGCCGACCTCGAGTCGCGGAAGCAGGTCGATGATTCTACTGCTGTTCCGGATCCTTACCTCGTCGATTGGGATGGGGACTCAGACCCTGAAAATCCAAGGTACGTTCTTCGTTAACCAAAGTCTTTCCAAGCTAACGGTGTCGCAGAAATTGGTCTTTCAGGAAACGCGCCTTTGTAGCGTTTGAGATCTCCCTCCTCACGTTCAGCATTTACATCGGGTCGGCAATATATATGTCTTCCATCCCAGGATTAATGGCCGAGTTCAACGTTTCGTTAACCACGGCGACTCTCGGCCTGACACTTTATGTTCTTGGTGGGTACCTGCTGGTCGTTAAACAATGCGTTACTCATTATTGTAACAGCGTACGGGATTGGTCCCATGTTCTTGTCGCCCCTCCAAGAGCTCCCCATTCTGGGCCGCAACCCAGTATACATGGCGACACTCTTTCTCTTCGTCATTTTTCAAATCCCGATTGTCACCGCGACCAACATGAACACGGTCCTCGCGATGCGATTTATGACAGGCTTCTTCGGTAGCCCCGCACTGGCCACAGGCGGAGCTTCCATGACTGACATCTTCCCTCCACACCAATTCGCATATGTCCTGGGAATATGGGCTCTCGGCGCCGTTGCAGGCCCTATTACAGGCCCGGTCATCGGCGGGTTCGCAGCGCAGGCCAAGTCCTGGCGGTGGCCCATGATGGAACTTCTCTGGATTACTTCATTTTCCGTCCTCTTCCTGTCGCTTCTCCTGCCGGAGACGTACGGACCCACCATCCTCCTTCGCCGCGCTCAGCGCCTGAGGAAGCTTACAGGCAACCCGGAGCTGCGAACGGCAGAAGAGCGCGACGAAGACTCGAAGAGCGCGTGGGGCATCATGTACGAGTCGCTTGTGCGGCCGTTCGTGTTAGCGAAGGAGCCCGCTTTGGCATTCGCCAACATTTATCTCGGCTTCGTTTACGCCATCTTCTACCTCTGGTTCGAGGCCTTCCCGCTGGTCTTCAACGACATCTACCACTTCAACGAGGGCGTCAGCGGTCTGCCTTTCCTCGGGTTCATTGTCTCTGGCGTTCTTACAGTGAGTTCATTCCTCGCCTCGATTTTTCAGCCCTCTAAACATTCATAGTACACCGTCTACTGCATCTATCAAAAGTATCATATCGCTCCACGCTACGCACGCGCCGCTGCCGCCAACACCGAAGTCGCGCCAGAGATCCGCCTCGAGATCGGGCTCATGGCCTCCATCTTCATCCCCACCTCTGTCCTCATCTTCGGCTTCTCCTCCAAGGCCTCTGTCCACTGGATCGTCCCCGTCATCGGCGCCGCCCTCTACCTCCCCGGCATCTTCCTCAACTTCCAGAGCATCCTCATGTACGTCACCTCGGCGTACCCCGCGTACGCGGCGAGCGTGCTTGCTGGGAACGATCTCTTCAGAAGTACGATCGCGAGTGTGTTCCCCCTGTTTGGGCGCACGTTCTTCACGAATTTGGGGCTGGGCCCGGGCTCGGCGCTCCTTGCGGGCATCTCGTTCCTGCTGATGCCTGTGTTCTGGGTACGTCCTTCTCATATTACTGTCGGCGCTGTTGCTCATTGATTATTCAGCTGTTGCTTAAATATGGACACGTCCTGCGCCAGCGGTCGAAATACGCGCACAGCCCGTAAATGGCGGAGGTCGCGCATCAGAAATCCTCGTATCGACCTCGGTACTACGTCGCAAGACATCCTCGCGGGTGGTGCGTCGCACGGCCATAGGGAGCATGTCTTCCTTATCCCTTAGAGTTGGCTGTGGACGATAGAATAACGCCCGCTGTGACTGTATTTTTTTTATCGGGACTAATTGTGTAGCTACTAAGCTAGTGCTATTCTACATAAGTATTAATGTAGCATAACTTAAATTGACAGATTATATGAATGCAAACGAATTCAATGGCTTTCGCATGTACTTCGAGTTTATCATAGGCCCCTCAGGACACCTCTAATAAAGGTCGTGATGCCATGTAAGGAAATCGTGTCCTTTCGGTTCATTTTCTCGGCACGCAAACTTAGGCTCATTAACATCTTCTCTACACCCTCAAATAATTTGAGAATTTTTGAAGCTCCATGTAGAGAGATATACATGCTCCGAGACTGCACCCTCATCTAAAGTGTTTTGGCAGGGTCACAAGCTGTCAAAAAGTACCATTTGATTTCTCTTGAGTTCTATGGATCTCAGGATGCCACAAAATTTCATAGGAACATGAAAAGTGCTTATATACAGCTGCCTCGTTTTTCTGCAGGCCATTGGTGGGTGAGGGAGGCCAGCATCAACAAAATTCAAGTTACCACATCAGGGTGCAATGAGTAAAGTCTCCAAGCCGATCGGCTTTGTTTCGGCTTTTAAATCGAACTCCAGTTGAACTTGACTCTGAAGTCATTTTTCTTTTGCTAAGCCCGCATTTGTATCAACAAAAAATATACTTTCATACACTACATCAGGCTACGTCTTTTTTCGGTTGCCGCAATAGAAACCTACGCGATGTCCTCGTCGTCATCAACTCGAACCTCCGGAGCCACTCTGACAAGGCTGAGAATAGCGAAAGTAGCAACCACGTTGCCCAGAGCTACGAAGAAAATCGTCACGGTCCTGGGATGTGCGCTAACAGTCACTGTGTAAATCAGCGTATACACGATCAGGCCAAGTCCATCACTGCAAAAAATACATAAGTAAGTGAAAAGTGGAAAAAAGGCACGCAGACTTACAACGGCATTTGCGCTGCACTCAGCGCCCCAAATAGCTTGCCCGATTCTACAGTCCCATTATTGCCGACTTTTCGGGTGTACAACTCGAGCGCGACGCTATTAATAACGGGAACGAGTCCCGCTCCGAAGGAGCGGAGGGTAAAGAACAGTGTGAACAGGTTTCCGGTCTGAACGATCGGGAGCAGGGCGTACACGACTATCTCCACCAAGATGGAAAAACGTGCGAGGGCGAGGTCGAACACGGCAGGTGTGGGTAGAGCAGGCTGATCAGATCTATCGCGATCGGAGAGTAATGGTTCACGTTCGGGATTTCTGTGTGGGTTGGTGGCACGTCTGTGTTTTGCAAACGTGATGACGGCTGTAAGGCAGGTCAGATGAAATAACAAACGACATAAGGATTCCTGACCAGGGAGAATGAGAGTAAGAACGACGACACGAGCGAAGCCACTGCTGTTCACGCAATAGCGCATCTGGAGCGAATGTCAAAATGAAAAACTACAACAGATGCAAAACCGACATATTCCACTCCAAAGGTGAAGACCACATAGGAAATTTGGTAAGTCCGGGATGACTGTTGGCGTTAAGAACGACTGCAAATGAGCAGAACAAAAATGAACCCACCGCAGCTAAGATCATCACTCCGTACCCCAGCACTAAAGCCGTGAGATTCCAATCCCTTCTCCCGATGGAAAAATTGGGGTTTGAAACCTTCTCCGGGAAGAGAATAGACAGAGGCTTCAAAAAGAAGTACGGGCGTTGAAACCATTGCAACCAATTCTCCTGGTGTCTAGCGGAAGCTCCATGCATCTTTACCGTGGTTAGGGACTCGGGGAGAACAAACCAAACCAAAGAGACATGGATAAATCTGAGTGCCGCCGCGAGGTAAAACACCGAAAGAGGATTATGGGTCGTTCTATTAATTTCGAGAGGTGAATGTTAGATAATATCGTGCAAATGTGCATACCGGAGAACAAAGCGGCCCAATATTGGGCCAACCCTCATCCCTGCCAGAATTGAACCCAGGACAATGGAGAAAATAGCAGATCTGGGAGACACGCTTAAGGGACATAGCAGGCAAATTCCATTCAACTGTCACCTTTTCTCGCGAGTTGTAACGTCCGACAGATAAGCCCAGACGACGGTACGTTCACTCACAGACCCTGGAAGTACAGTTATATGGGCCATTTAGCATTCGAATACTCCAGGAAGGAAGGAAGGAGGGAGGAAGGAAGGGATGAAGGAAGAAAGGAAGATGTATAACCATTTACTCACCACCGACAGCTCCCGTAATTATGGCTTCGACAAGAAGAGCCCAGGGTCCGCCTGGGATTAATTCGACGTAGTTGGCGACGAATATGACGATTAACAGGGATAAAAGTTGTCCAAAAGCAATGATCCCCATCGTCCGACTGCGGCCGTGCCGGTCGGAGAAAGATCCCCACCATGCAACGGTCATAAAGGTCAATATTCCGGTTACGAAGGGTAAGACTGGTTGAGCTTCAGCAAACTACAAAATGTGCAGTTGAATGCAAATACTGGTGAGTAATTTTGCGACAGTGATCTGAATAACAGGATCGAATGGACAAGGATTAGAAGTAGGGGGCGTTTCCGCAAAAGCAAAATTATTAATGTTGAACAAGAGAGGGAAATTCGGATGGGTGTTTTGCAACGCAGAATGGGAATCGATGCTTGTGAGCTGAAATCCAGGCCGACGGACACGGCAAGCGAGATCGAAATACAGCTCAAATTCAGCATAGATTGCTAATGAGAGAATAATAGCGTTGAAAGGCGCGAGTACCATCAGCCTGGGTTATAATTGGTGGGTTGTAACGACAGGGGGATGTGACGTGCCACCAGGCTGCTGGTCTTTTCCGCAGAGACATTTCCTCTCTAGCAGTTTCTTCAGGTTGAATCAAGATGTCGTCCTCCATAGTTGCGTCTGACACTGGAAGCAGGTTCGCATTCTGCTGTGGGTGCTGGGAGGAAAGCTGGGGCGAAGCCATCAGGATGTAATAAGTCAAGCGAAACCCCAACAATCGTCTTATACGTATACACGTTGCATTGCCGGTGATACTTATCCCTGCTGTTGACCTCGGCATCAAGCTTAATACATTCAGTGCCAGCAAGTTACCAACCTTGGATGCATCAGCCAGCGCTCCGCGATTACGACCCCCACAACAGAGTCTGCGCAGCACAGGAAGTGGGCTGCGGCAGCAAGAAGCAGACTGCGGCAATTGCGCAACACATCAAAAATAGCCACTGCGGGTCAGTTGTAGCTGAGATGGCACGTCGGTGAGAAAGAAGGTCATAACAGGTCATAACCTTGCGAATTTTTCGATAGGTTTGTTCTGACCATCTGGGTGCTTTGATTCAAGCAAGAAGCTTCCTGGTACACGTCGGCCACCGTCAAAGTAACCTGGTTTTTTAGGACTGTGTGTCGTCTGCTCTTGAGAATCCTGGCTGGCATGTTGAATCCAGGATTGGTACTTTAACGAGTTCGGCCCGGGGACCGAACGGGGACTTGAAGAAGATGGAAATAAGAATTGGGAGATAGGAAGTTCCCAAAATAATCCCAGCAACTGAGACGGAAATTGACAGTGGCGGAATGAGCTGGAAAGAACTGACCACTGTTTCAATTTGGGGTGGCGCTTTTATAATTATTGACTTCTTGCCAACCGACAAACCCAAGCTTGACAAGGTAGAGTGCTGCTAGGGCACAAGGTCACCGAGGGTCAAGGAATGACTCAAGAAACCTAGCGTTTAGAAAAAAATGCGAGCGTTGATGTCGACGTGCAGAGCGACGGCCAGAGGGGCAAAAGTGTTTGACAGGTGGCTGTGCATCAGGGATCGCTTGACAGTTCACGCGCGTTCACGGCTACTGCGCCCCGGTGCGCTCTTGTAGGGACTAAAAGTACATGGGCTCGAATGGTACGGCTACCGTGCACCCCGCCATGATCCGCTCCACCTCAATCTGAATCCGAGCGCGCGCAGAAGTACCCACGCCAGTGGACCCTCCGATTAATCTACCCTCCGCAAAACCGACCGTCACACCGGTGTAAATCAATTCCAGCATCTTGACCCACTGATGCCCCCAGACCTCCAGCGCATGGGACCCGAGAACGTCAAGTGCAGCTGTATGATATTAGATGGATGAGCGAGTGTCAAAGAACGCCAGCGAATGACTACGCACTGTAAATGAGCTGCGCTGCCACTGGCGTCCCCAACAGTGCGTGGTCGCCCATTATCCGCGCAAACCACATCCAGCACCGCGGAAGCTGGAACAACGGGTGCATTGGGCGCGTCTGCGGCGGGATCTTGAGGATGTGGAAGTACAGGCGCATGTTCCCTGCGACGCGATTCATGTATTCCACAGTGGGCTCGATTAGGACGTCCTGTTCGACGCTTTTGCGGAATCCCTGCATCTTGGCTCGCTCCGCATCGTCCGTCCAGGGACGGCCGTCGAAGTCCGAGTTCGGCACCGCATAAGGAATGGGCCATCCGCCGCAGCGCTGTACGAGCTTGGCGAAAAAGATATCGGGGAAGGTTTCCAGGCGGTCGAGCAGTGTGAAGGCGACCTGAGCGAGCGGGACGGCCGCCTTCTTCTGCGCTGTCACTTCTGTTTCGGCTTGCTTGAGGAAGAGCTTGCCGAGTGACCAGAGGAGACCGGTATAGAGCATTGGTGGATGGCGTTGTGGAGGCATGATGATTTGGTCATGAATGAAATCAGTCTGAGATAGCATGTCAGATGTAAGAATGCGTGCTGGGAGATATACACACAATCTCCCGGATCGCTCTAGGGTCATTAGTGAGCTGGCCAATTTTAGGCGTGATCTTTCGTCGTTGCTCCCCCCACGCAGACTTAGCAGCCTTTACCGACTTGATAGGTCTCGTAGTGTTCGTCTTGAGAGTCTATAATCGAAGGTCAGTAACAAGTAGGGAAGCAGTGGATCACACCTACCATCAAGATCGAGCGCGCATTCCGCCAGTCATCTTGGGGAGTGGTCAGACCAGCAGCCTTCCGCTGGTCTCCTTCGGCCGCGAGACGATCAGCTCTATCCTTTTCGTCTTGTATGTATACACGTTGCATTGCCGGTGATACTTATCCTTGCTGTTGACCTCGGCATCAAGCTTAATACATTCAGCGCCAGCAAATTACCAACCTTGGATGCATCAGCTAGCGCTCCGCGATTACGACGCCCACAACAGAGTCTGCACAGCACAGGAAATGGGCTGCGGCAGCGAGAAGCAATTGCGCAACACATGAAAAACAGTCACAGCGGGCCGGCTGTAGCTGAGATGCCACGGTGAGCACGACGAAAGAAGGTCGTATCCAGGACTTATAACGAGTTCGGGACCGAGCGGGGACTTAAAGACGGAAATAAGATTTGGGAGACAGCAAGTTCCCAAAATAATCACAGCAATTGAGACGTGAATTGACTGGAAAGACCTATGTTTCAATTTGGGGTGGCGCTACCAGTGGTATTTTTTGTCTAAGCTTCGTGGATGTGAGCGTTGATGTCGTCGGCCGATGGCAAGAGGGGCAAGAGGGGCAAGTCTTTGACAGGTTAGACCCAACGCTCCCAAAAAAAAAAAAAAAAAAAAAAAAAGTCTTTGACAGGTGGCTGTGCAGAGCTCAAGTTCAAGTTGAGCTGATGTCATTTTGAGTGGACCAAGCAGGGGGTCGTTGATTTCTCTTGCTTTTTTCCAAGGGGCTTATAGGTCGTCTTCAGTCGTGTCCGGAAAGATATCGCGGATATCGTGGGGGCGTTCCAGAAGGGGGCATCGGTGAGTCGTCAGCCCAAGACTCATTGACACTTTCCAAGCTGTTTACGTGCGGCTCCGCCAATGTTGCGAAAGGCATCAAGGCTGCACTCGTAGATATTATCATGCAACAGTAGAAAGTTGATGAGACTAAAGCTTCGGAGCACTTTGAAGAAAAGATCACGAAAGGGCGGTACGGGATCGATATCTTTGATAGGCTTCGGCCCCTTCTTGTTTGTATTATGGTTTTTGTCCAAATTCTGTACACTGTAGACGATTCTGCATGATCACTACCAAATCACAAAGGTTGCGGGCCGCAAATTTAGTCAAGAAGGGAAAGAGTCTTGTGGGACTGCTGTGAAGCTTCTGTTCAATCGACGTCGCACCAAAATATAAAGCCGTCGAAAGTTGCCGCGGGTACACTTGGTTCTACGTCTCGAGGTTAACACACACTCACCGGTGAGTGAGGGCGAACAGGAACTCACGAGGTGGCCCCGTTCCAACTTTATAAGTATGGGAATCCGTGGCGAAGAGGCTGACACTCGTCACGTCGTCGGGGCTATCTTCGAAATTGATCGTAAGGTTGAAGGGGAGACTGGGGATGTCGAGGGTGACTCCATCGACCCCGTAAGTAGTCGTGACAGTGCCGTTGGCGTCCACGGTCGTGAAAACGACAACTCTGCCGTCCTGGCACCCGTTGAACGCAGCCACATTGTACCGCCATGGAACCACCGCAGCCCCCGTGCTGTTTGTCTGTCGCGAAAAAGGCCTCAGGATTAGATTGAAGCACCAGATGGATGATGACTTGCCCAAATGGAATCGTCCGACGTCGCGCTGGTGTTGACCGATGCAGTGAATACAGCGGCTCCGACGTTGGCGAAGCTCTCGGCGCTTGGTGCATTCTCGTCGCTCCCCGTGTAAGTGACAGTCCAGAAAACCGGGTTGTCGGTCATGTAGAAGACGATTTCCGAGGCGGGGTCCTCAGTCAGTCTCCAGCCGACTTGCTCGCCAGGGGAGACCCCAGCACCAGGACCGCCGTTGACGAGGCGGAACCATTGGGAGCCCTCAACAAGAGGAGAGCGGGCGTCGAATCCAAGCTGGTTATCAATGAAGAGCGCCATTACTATACATGTATAATGCGTACATCGAAAGGCTCTGGACCCAGCCCCTGGAAGATTGTAGGTTGGAAATCTCTTTCCGATGAGGCCGGTACGTGTTGTGCTGTGGGCCATGAATGAACGATCGGGGACAAAAAGAGGAGCGCCAGCAGAATAGATAACATTACTGAAGGATAGTCGATCACAAAATCCCCAGAATGTCTCCTTATATACCAGGATTCCAGGGGACAGGGGACAGAACGTACCTGCTTTTCAGGCTGATGGCAGTGTGATGTCAACTAGAAAAACACGAATCTTCCCGGCAGAATAAACATGACTGAAGAATAGTCGATCACGAAATTCCCCGGAATGTCTCCTTTACCAGGATTCCAGGGTCCAGGGGGCAGAAGGTACCTGCTTCTCAGGCTAATGGCAGAGCAGAAAAATGCAAATCTTCTCGTGGAACACAGAAATCTAGCTGGGTGGTTGCCACAGACATCCCACCGGCGGTGCCGAGAAGATTATATCGCTATCGTATCAGGTTTTTTCCGTTGAAAAAAGAAGCCAAGAAAAAAGGTACACTTTATACCCAACCGGCGCAAAGGATTCAGCGCATTTCAGAAAGCCGTAAGCTAAAAGGAATACATGTAGGTCCCAACAGTTTGGCAGAATATGCCTCAGGTCCAAAATGAGTTGCGAGGTGAGTAATAATCACAGCGGCGTGCTGGAATCAGGAGACATGAGATGCATGGGAAAGCGACGCGTGCGCCACCTTGAAAGAGACGAATGAGGTCAGCCATACTGAGGTAGTGGAGCAGTTGGTGCTCGGCGGACGTTGGGCTGTTTTTGTGCGTGAATTGGGAAGACTGTGAAAATGCATCTTTGGCCCAAGCAGGATACTCTTGAACTAATCAGCTCCCAGAACTTTAGCTTGTGAGAAACAGACGAAAGCGCAGGCCCGAAGTCGGCGGAAGCGACGGGACCCCCAGTATTCTACATTCCAGGAGACGGGAGTCCGGTATCACAGGATGACTGACGAAAGGGTGGCACCATGACAGCTTGAGGGAGACGAAAGCGAGGTGGTGAGAGAAAGAAGAGATCAGTGATGCTGTGGGCTGGTTCGGTTCCTCCCGAATCGCACCGAACCCAAACGACGCTCTTTGATCCGAACGGTCCACGGCTGGTGCAAAATAGTTCAACTGAGCCCCATCTAGGACATAGAAATGAACCCTGGTTCAGTGAAGTGAAACAACCTACTCTTCTCAAGTCGAGGGGCTCCCGACTCACCTTGGACCCATCGGCCGCCACTGAGGATAGAAAACCTTGAAAAAACTTCAATAGAATGAGTTTATCTGAGATTTACGCTGGAAGGATACACTTATACCAAATGCGTAGTATCTGCCCTATCTTCGATGTGTCCGTTCGAAAAATTTCGCAAGGCATATACAGTTGGTAGAAAGAGCTTGAAGCGCAGCATGAGCATTTCCAGAGGTGCCGTCCACTTCGGCACATCCCGGCACAGCATGCCGGCCCGCTCTTTACAGTCGGCATAACGGAGTCTCAATCCGGCAGGAAATGTTTGGACAGGAAACGGTCATAATTCTACACATAGAATTCAGGACTGCATTATCGACAGATTGGATGTGCTGCGGACATCGAAGCTTTATTGCCGACGGCGATGTGGTAATGTGGTCTACATAGGCCGGAAGCAAGCCGCGAATCTGCAGGAGAATTCACAAAGGCTTCGATTGTCAATCGAACCAACATTGTACAAATGCACGCTTTCCTTCGCCTAGCTCTTCCCTTCCTCGCAACAGCAGCAGGTTATGTGCCGAAGTCAATTGATGGCAAGTTGATGGCAGCGCCTCGCCACGCATTCCGTTTATACGTCTCCGAAGAGCCATTTTACAGAAAAGACTGCTTGCGGTTTCATGCACCGCGGGCCCCGGGAACAACCACCTCAAACACGACTTTGAAACTTTGAACTTCCGAGTCTTGCGAGTCGTTGAGGTCTACCTACCTATATCATAGAATCGCGGTGAGGCTTGCAGGCAACTTTCAGCAGCAGGCTAGAGCTAGTGGATCCATGCTCTTCTATGCCGCCGTCATGGTTTCAAATCAATTTTCCCTGCTCCGTGATCTGACCGTCCAAAAAGCCGACCAATCTTTGCTTCCTGTTTCTGGCTTTTGTCCATCGTGATCTGTGCCCAAACTCCACCGACTAGTTGTCGGGAAATCAAAGCATTATCTTGTCTAGATTGGGGTTTTTTTTTGTATTGTCTGGAACCTGAGGGGTGGGGGTCCAAAGCGGCGGAGTTTTCGGACAGCTCTTTAATCGATCGCTTCCCGAGGCCTTCGGTGGAATCGTACCACCATCAGGCCAACCTCCACGTCACATCACCCTCATCACCGCCTCATACTAGTGCTAACCCCCTACGATGATAGTTCTACATCGTCTGGACCATTCTCGGTCACAGCGCATCTTGTGGCTCCTCGAGGAACTCGGGGTAACATACGAGATCAAACGATACCCACGAAGTTCCGTTGGAGTTCGTTTGGGACCTTTTACGGCCGAAAGTAGCTGACGACTCTTTTAGCTTACTCCCAAGGCTTTATCGGAGGCCACCCCTTTGGGAAAGTCCCCGTTTATTACCGACGGAGATGTTACTTTGGCAGAGAGTACCGCCATTATCGGTAATCCCACTCTCTTGTCCTTCATTGTATTGCGTATTAATAAATATAAAGAGTATCTCATCAGCAAATATTCAGTGAATGGGAAGCTACATGCTCCATTGTCTGGACCAGGATACCTGAACAACTTGTACTGTAAGCCACGAAGCCTGCCTGTCACTGGAACCCGCCACAAACGATTTTGTTCATAGTTTTACACTTCGCGGAGGGTTCCTTGATGCCATTGCTCATTCAGCGAGTAATTTTCACAAGTTCGCCCCGGTCCATGGGGGAAGAAATTCGCCCGACAGCCACCACTCTTTTCGGACAGGTTAAAAAACAGCGCATAGACCCAGAAATACGAAAACATGCTGCTTTTGTACTCTGAAATTCCTCTTGAAGTTCCTGCTTATTCTAATTATCTTGCATACAGGTGGAAGCACATCTAGACAAGATGGACTGGTTCGCGGGTGACCATGGCCCCGCCGCCGCCGACTTTGCCATGTCGTTTCCCTTGGAAGGCCTCGCACTCTTGAAGATGGCAGGACCAAAATGTTTGGCTTATGTGGCCAAAATACAGGCACGGTGCGTCATAGCGGTTGTAATCAGCTGGATCTAATCATTTCCCAGACCAGCATATCTCCGAGTACGTTGCCTATGTCCGGTACTATGCGATTTTTCAACTGCATGTCTGAAGGCCCTTGAGAAAGTCAAAGGCTGCTATATTTACAAGTTGTGAACTCGCTACGATTACACTAAAACCCTAGACTTCTAAGTCTTAGACTTGGATGTCCTTACCATTGATTCCTGTCGTTCAACTAGATATGCATTCAGTCATTCCAAAAAACGCACACCGTGTGGGCCGTCGTTTGCCCGGACAGAATACTTACTGGGAACCTGCAGAGGTAGATAATTACTTCTCGTGCTTTGGCTCGTGGAACAACTTAATTTGAAATATGAATTCTGGACATGTTCAGGTCTGCCGTCTGCACCGGGATGTGGTTCAAGTGCAAGGCATTTTCAACCGTGGGAACTATCTTATGATGGCATCAAATTCTGTGGGAACTACAACCATTCTATTGAAAAAATAATACGACATTCCTTACAGCTTTTTAATATTCATAAGTTATCTGCGAGGTCATCTCAAATTCGTCCGAAATTATTATAAACACTTCATCGTCATGCTTCCCAGCGAGGAAATGTTACTCTGAAACCTTGAGGCCCCAAGTATTCGAAACTCTGTTACCTCACCAGCCACACATAGTGACTTGCCATGAAATTAATAGATTATCATAACTTACAAGTGTAAGTTGTGCACACTCCATTCTCGCCACCAAACTCACCTCTCACATATCCACCTGGTACCTGCTCCTCTTTAAGAAATGTCGGATTCACGCGGCAAGAGACGTGGCCTCGCAATAGACTTGCCGGATACGCTGGGTTTGGTTCGTACTTGCAATCACTCCGAGTCTCAGTTGTACCTCGCTGAGTCGTACGATCTATCAAGTCCGGGCCTCATCTCCTCGCTACAGGGCAGGATAATTCTTATAAATGGAACCGGCTACCGCTATACGCCTCAAAACCGCAGAAGAAGAACTGGTTCGCGCTCTTCTGGCGGAGGCGCGGGTTGCCGTCGCCAGAGGTCAAGCTCGCGACTCTCCAAGTTAAAGGTTGAAGCTCGTGTCACGGTCGCCAAATGCGAGGAGGACCAAATAAAACTCGCGTTTGTACGGGAAGCGGAAGCTCTTACTCCCGCGCCCAGCCACCAGGCACTGCAGACATTGAGCTTGCCAATTCCAATTCCCGGAAGGTCGAAGCTCGGGAGGCGGGAAGTGGAAACTAGCCTCGCGACGCGGCGAGCGGTTGAAGCGCAACATTGTGTCCGGTCTTATAATCGAATGCACGAGGTAGCGAAAACAACGTCCTATCTTCAGATTGGAGTGATACGGGAAAAGACTTTCGTTCAAACGGAGAGAGCTTTTTAAATTTGCTGCAAAGGAAGTTCGCTCAATCGAAGGTGCGCCGCAGCCGCAGGAAGAAGCCCTTGATTGATCCAGACTTGCGCTGACTATCCACAAAGACTCGGAGTGAAATGAACGTCATTCGGATATTTGGTTGCATTTCTGGCAGACGCCGCTTTGAACGAGTTCGCCAGCATGTCATTGAGTAGATTTGGAATTGGAATTTTCGTAATCCTTGTCGCCATGCATAGAGCTGCTTTACTTCCATAAGGATTTAAACCGCCAAGAAAGTTTGGCGACTTGTTCTCCAGTTCTATTGCAGTCTGTCCTATCCTGCCGACTAGACACTGGTCAAGTTCAATTCGTCCCTCCGAACTTGACGGCGCCAGTGAGTCAATGGCGCGACGACCTGACCATGTTCTACACTTCCGAAATCGTCAACGGCGAGCGCAAGTCTCGAAGTGCCCACCTTGTTTCGTACTTCTGTACCTCAAGAAATTATGCTCCAGGTAACAAGTGAGCTGGGTTTAAGGGCAAGTGACTGTAGGTTAGGAGGAAATTTCTGTTGCTTGATAAATGGATATTACTCACTGAGGAGAAAAACGGTAACGACAGATCGCACAATGCCAAGTAGATTTAATTCTGTCCCACCCCTATCAGGTTCACCTTCGAATTACGCACAGATATTCTTAAAATATGCCCAAGTTGTGATAGGGGTTTATGTAGCCTAATTGGCTATGGTTACGAGATGCGAACCAGGATATGACAACGCCAAGGCATTGAAATAGACAAAGCACGAGATTTGAAGCTGAGATTTCTTATACCAGCGATGTATACCGACACGGGCCCGCAGATGTCCGGCCGATGTGTGTGCCGAAGCCTTGGAAGTTTACCTCAACTGAAGGTTATGATGATGCTTTCGGCGGCGGCCGGCCAGGTAGAATAAAAGTCAGGTGAGTGAGATGAGGGGTCAGAACTTTGAATTGGGGTTCAAGACGGACTTGCTTGTTTTGGTCGTGGCCTCCGTCATATTGAATAGGCCGGTTGGGTACGCGGTGATGCGATTCCCACTGCTTTTCACGTGTGGTTGCTTAGTTTTCTGATTCGTAAGAGAGAAAGCAGAGGGTGGGAAGGGGGTTCAAAGATGAAGAGATATATCCATCGAGGTAAGAACAGACGGAGACCATACGACTCTGGACGACCAGAACCACAACCTTCTCCCATGAAGCGCATTGAAAGAAGGATCGATGACCAGAAGAGTACAGAAGACACTTGAAAATCGATTGGACGAGAACAAATCGATAGCTCTGACAGTAACGTATAACAGCGATGGATGTTAGTGGATGTTGGGATTAGCCGCGGTCATACAGCGCAGGTACAGATGAAGCAGATAGATGGATAGCATCTCGAGTCAGACTGAGAGAGAACCGCGAGGAGAAGATGGATGTCGAGAGGAGGAAGAGCCCCTGAAATAAACAAGACCAACATTGGGTGGATCCGATTGCTGGCTTACCTCGATGCCTGTCTCTTACGCAGAGCGCGCAAAACAGCAACGGCCCACGAATAATCGTCCGCCGCCGCCCCAGGCGACGACGAAACTCTCGAGCTCGCCGCCACCGACGACGAGCAACCCCCGAGCTCATCATTCCCCACAGCGAGCTCATCATCCGTCCCGATGGCCACCATCGTAGCATCCCCTCCGCCCTCAGCAAAGCCCCCCGTTGTCAACGTCTGGACCCTCCGCGCCGCCCGCCGTGCAGCGCCCCCACCGCCTCCGCCACCAGAGGCACCCCGCGTCGTCGCCCCACCACCGCCCCCGCCGCGCCCCGACGACGACGACCCGTTTGTGGTACGTCCTCGTCCTGCAGATGCATGGCCTACCGTTGGTCGCGCGAACGGCACCCAGGTGCATCCTCCAGAGTCGGAAATCCCTAAGGGTGCGTACTCCTAGCATTATTAATATTGCTTCTCCTCTTTTCTTTTCTTTGCTTTCGTTCGTTGGGTGGCGTATTCTATTCAGGCCGCAGCGATGCCTGTTTCTGGATTGCGCTCCGTTGAGCTTGTGCCATTGGCACTCCTTTCCATCGATTCCAATTGTCCGGAACATATCACCTCTGCATTTCCTTACTTTCGTTCGTTGGCTGGCGCTTTCTATTCGGGCAGATTATGAACGACGATTCGGAGGTGGTCTCGGTTGCCCTGCGTTGCTGGAGCTTGTGCTTGTGCCGTTTCCATTAGTCCTCTCCTGGCATTATTCGCTTTTATTTCGCCGGCATCTGTCTATTCGGACGGTGGCAGGGACGTCTGTTCCTCGCTCGGTCGCCCTATTTCTCTGTCATTGCCACTTCATTCCCATTGCTTCTTACCCGATTTTCCGGCCTTTCCTTCGTTCGGCGTTCGCTGGCGCGTAATGTTCGGACGAACGCCGATTTAAATCTATATCTCACGAGCTTGTCCTCGTTACCGTGCTTCTACTTCCTCCTGTCCACATCGACCATCTTGAATTGGCGACGTCTACTTTTTCCTTTCATTCCTTGACCGTCGCTTTATTCAAGCGATGGCAGTCATGTCTTTCTCCTGCCATTTTGCCAGTTGCATTATTCTCCGCATTTTGTTATCCCCGATTCAACGGAACTAATTCGATTTCTCCCTTCAGCCTCACGGCCATCTTCCCCTCCCGTGCCGCCACGGCAGTCAACACAGTCGCAGTCACGTACTCCACCCCGAACAGCCCAAACCCAAACAGTCCCAACCCAGCCCCAGCCCAAAACGCACTCCCCCACGTTTCCGCAACTGCAACCGCAAAACACCAGCTCTTCTGGTAAAAAAACGGCACCTCCGCCTCCGAATCCCATTCCTACGCCAACAAATAATTCAAATACACATCCAGCAGGGACGTCGTCGAATCCCGCTGCGGCCGTAGCCGCGAATACTGCGTCCGTAGCGGCAAACACACATCCAGGGAAGGCCACGGGAACGGCGACCCGGAATGACTCGGCTGCGACTCCGCAGACCGCGGTTGCGACTCTAAATGCAAACGCAACTCCAACAACCCCAACTCCGCATTCGAATTCAAATCCACCTCCGCCTCCCTCTACCTCCGCACCGATATTCGCGTCTGCCGCGCCCATGATATCCACGTCAGCGTCCACGCCAATATCTACCTCCGCATCTGCGTCTTTATCTGCCTCTGTCGCATCTGTATCCACGTCCACGTCTACATCCCTCTCCACCTCCGTCTCCTCCCTCTCCGCCTCTACCTCGATCTCTGCGTCCGCGTTCCCCACCCCCGCCGAGTCTGTGTCCGCGTCCCCTGCGCGTGGAGCTTCTGGCGCAGTCTCTCCGGCGTGGGGTGCGGCGTCGGGCCTTACGTCGGGAATCGCGTCGCCTTCGGGTGCGGTGTCGCCCGCGCGTAATATTTCGTCGGGCGTCGCTTCGCCCGTGCGTGGATCAGGAGCAGCTTCGGGGATGACGTCGGGATTTGCGTCGGGGCTGACGTCGGGTGTCGTGTCGGGGATGACGTCGGGCGTCGTCTCGGGCCGCGCGTCGCCCTCCCGATGCCGAGCGGGGCGCGGTCGCCTGTGGTTGGCGCGTCGGCGGCGTTGCCTGGTGTCAGGGGGAGATGGTGGAAAGCGGGAGCAGCACGAGCATGAAGGAGAGCGGAAGCGGGAACAGCGGGCGAAGTCGCCGCCCGCCGGGGGAAAGAAAGGCGCGCGCAAATGGGTGGCGATCCCACCGGAGGAGCTGCGCGCGGCGGCGGAGCAGCAGTTGCGCGAGAAGGCGAATGGGGGGCGCGAGGGGGAGAGGGGCAGGTATTCGCGCGAGCGCGGTTATAGGGACAGGGAGTGGGATCGGGAACGGGAGCGCAACGGGCGCAAGAGCCAGGGCCACAGTGTGAGCCACAGCGTGAGCCACAGTGTGAGCCAGAGCGTGAGTGGCAGGACGTCGCGCGCGGAGAGCGTCATGTCGAGCAACTATGACCGCGAGCGCGAGCGGGATCGGGACGCGCTGCACGTCCATCCGCGCGAGATGCAGCAAATCCAGCAACCGCATCCCCATTCCGCGCAGCAACACCCTCATCACGCGCAGCAGATGTCGGTGCAGGCGCAACCGCAACAGCAGCAGGAGGACGAGTACGCTCCTGGTGTCGGTCAGCACCAGCAGCAGCAGCAGCAAGGGTGGGGCTACCTCCCGCCGCATATGTACGCTCCGCCGCCGCCCGTGCCTTTGCCGCACCCAGGTCACTACTACAACGCGCCCTATGCCGCCGCGTACGAGCCGCACGCGCTGCCCCCCGGCCCTTACGGGTACTGGGCGGCCCAACCACATCCCGCTTCGGGCGCGGGGCTGGAGGATGGTAATGGTGGAGGCGCGAAGGAGGCGGGTGGGGGAAGGAGGTGGAGAGTGTGTATCGGGTTGGGAATAGTGGGTGGGCGGTGCCAGGGCAGGGACAAGGGCCGGCGGGAGCGATGTGGTGGCCCACACAGCCGCAGCAACAACAGGTGGAAGGGCAGCAGCAGGAGGACGCGCCGCGAGAGATGCGGACCCACAGCAACACAACAGCAGACACGGGAGGTCCACCGCACGAGCGCCCGCCGCCACCATCCGAATCCGGCGCGGTGTCCGTGTCGTCGAGCCTCAGCGCGCTCGGCGATCTCGCTTCGCGTGGCAGCGGAGTGGTGTTTGGGAGCGTCGACGCAGGGCTCGCGGGCTTTGCCAGCCCGCCGCCCGGTGCAAACCCTCAATTGAACAACTCAAACCTCCCGCCAGCACGACCATGGCCGCGATCGCGAGCTCCAGCTCCAGCCCGCCGCCACCGCCCTTCTCCACGTCCGTCTCCGCCCCTGCGCGCGAGCCCGCGTGGCGCGCGGCCGTGGAGCCCGTGTGGCCAACGGACCCTGCGTGGGATGCGAGCGCAAGCGGCGCGGCGTGGCCTGGCGCGGACTCCATCCTTATTAATAACACTGGCAGCGCCGCCCCCGGCACCAGCGCGCGTCCGCCTGTGCTAGCGATCGGCGTATCCCCGCGCGCGCGTGCGCGCCGACTCGCGGAGGATCCCGGGATGACGGTGCTAGACGCGACGCTCGCGCCCGCTGCGCTCGCGGTCAGCGGCCCGTGGGAGTTTGGCACGACGCGCGAGGCGGAGCTGCGGCGAGCGGGGGTGGGGGTGGGGGCGTATCCGTATCCGTATGGCGCGTACGGCGCGTATCCTGGGTATGATGCGAACGGGCAGCCGGTGTACCCTGGTGCGTATGCGCATCATCCTCATGCGCCGCCGCCGCCGATGGATGGGATGATGCCACCTCATGGGCAGGGGATGATGCCGCCGATGGGGATGTCGATGGGGATGCCGTCGCAGATGATGGGGATGGGCGCGTATGGGATGCCGCCGCCGCCCGGGCCTGCGCAGATGCAGGGCATGCTGCCTCAGGCGAATGGCGCGCCGATGGACGGGGAGGGTGTGCGGCCTGGTTCGGGTGGTGCGGGGGCGGGGCCAGTGAATGGGAGCGGGAGCGGGAGCGGAGGAGGGGAGCGGCGCGTCGAGGGGTCTGAGTGGGAACCGGTGAAGGACTACGGGTATTTCACTGGCGGGTACGGCCGCGAGGAGCGTAACTCATACGTGTCGCGCGCGCCCCGCGAGCCGGAGCATGCGCCGCACCAGGACGATCGTCCCCAGCGCGACGTGGATTACCAAGTGGGCCGCGGGCGGCGGGGGTCGTACAATGCCGGGGCGTATGGGTACGAGCCGCGCGGCGCGTATGGCGGTCGTCGTGGCCGGGGTTTCCGGGGAGGGTTCGGGCGCTACGGGCGCGGCGGCGGGTTCCAGCAGCAACCGCGCGTTGCGCCGCCCGCGCAGCAGCAGCCTCCGCCGTTCCCTATCACGCCGCCCCCGCACTTTACGCCGCTCGTGCCCGAGGGATACTACCCGGCGCCGTTCATGCCCACGGGTTATGATTACTCGCAGGCGCACGCGCAACACTCGCGCCCGTGCCGACGCCCCGCACGCGCCTCTCGTTCCCCATCGACCGCCTTCGACAGGAGATCCTTAGCCAGCTCGAGTTTTACCTCAGCCCGGACAATATGGCGACGGACTTGTATCTCCGTAAACAGGTTGGTATTTTCCTCTCTATTTTGCGTCGCAGGCGCTGATCTTGCTTTGTGCGCAGATGGATTCGCAGGGCTGGGTGCGCATCGAGGTGCTTGCGTCGTTCAAGCGCGTGCAGGCCAAGACCTTCGACGTCAACCTCGTACGAGACGTTCTTGGGCTGTCGGACTATGCCGAAATCCGGGGTGAGTGGGTGCGTAGCACGGATGGGTGGGAAAAGTTCGTACTCCCGACTGCCAGCCCGAGCGTTGTGGAGGCAGAGACGCCGTACTCGATGCTTATGCATGCCGACAAGGGAGCCCACACGCCAGCGGAGGACGCGGAGGAGCTCGACGAGGAGGACGAAGAAGACGTCGTGTTCGTCATGGGCCGCGAGGCTCAGGCGTGGTCACCGGAACGCCCCCGATAACACGCTTAGACCGGTGTTCCCATCCCCATCCCCATTCCCACTCCTCCCGCCCGGCACGCACCTCCGACTATCTTAACCTTGTATATGCGTCACGCTCTCCTCGTTTCGTTTTTCTCGTCATCTCTTTGCCCGCTTTCCTACGCCGTTATTTTTTTAGGTGTTTCGCTGTATTGTCTGTCTTCTTTCTCCTCAGTCTCATATCCATCTCTCCTCGTCTGGTCTGGTCGTTACACAACCACATACATCTTGCCCCTCTGTACCTTGCATTACATATCACTAAACAACATCTAACTCGGACTACGCCGAGACCCGCATCGCATATCCATTGTCACCGCTGTACATTGTACTTACCACGTACACCGGGTGGAAAAACCTAACAAGGTCCCAGCTGCAAAGTAAATAAAATCATATTCAGCTGCGACGGGATCTATTTAGTTTACTCGCTACTCTTGCATACAGCTCCCTCTCGCTGCGGTCTCTGTCGGCCGGAGGACTACCAAGCGGGTTGTCCGTGAGATAGCTTTGGCTGGCGTCGTCGCGGAGATGCAACTTTTGCGGGGCGGGGAGCAAGCAGCGGGGCGTCGAGGTTGAGGAGGGCAGGGGCGGCGACGGAGGGAGATAATCGGCGAGCACGGCGTGCGTCGCTTGGTCGTTCGCAGACAGGAAGCTGTTCGTCGTAGCTATCGGGGGGAGACGCGGGCGCTCGTTGCAGCCTGAAAGTTGCACAGAAGGCGAGTCGGCGTGGTTAGGCGGGTCTCTGTGATGCGCCACGTAGCCATCGGAAGGCGAGCCCCATTGCGCATACGTTGGATAGGGGAATACATCTTGTGTCGGTGGGCGGTCCTTCTGGCTTCCATACCCATGGTGGCGAGAGAGCACGTGAAGAGCATGGCTGACCTCGCTGCTGCGGCTTGAACTCGATTTGCAGCTGCTTGTGCGTAAAGGCTTTTGGGTACGATGCGCGGCCATCTTCCGTCGGCGCTTGAGGAACAACCCGCCCGCGACGAGAACGACCGCAGCTAATGCAGACGGCACCGCATAGGCCGCGGGTGGAGGTATGGACTTTGCGGAAAGAGCGTCGGGATTGATTGTCGCCGTTGGTGGGACTTGATTGAAGTACTTGACTGTGTGGAAGCAGAAGGCATAGGAGCAGCTGGCGAACCGTACAGCGGCGATGCGAGGGGAACGGCAGAGGCGATGGGAGAAATTGCTGGCCCAAAGGCGCTTGAGCTTGAGGTTCGCTACCAGCCAGAGGTTCGGAACCACCGCTGGCACCATTAGCTACGTAGCATATTAAGAGATCCTGCCAAACGCCCTGGCTGACGACGCGACTCACGACTGAGGGTGAATACAGGCGAACGCATCTCGGTCCCGGAGCCGTCTGTCATTTGTAAAAAGAACGCGCCATCCCAAAGAGCATAGGGAACTGTCCTGTGAGCCAGAATTAGTACAAATACATATGAAGAAAATTTACTGACACTTGGGCTTGATAGACTCCCGCACTTTCTGCTATTTCGGGCCAGACAGTCGTACCACAGCCGGCGGGTTCTGAGGAGCTGTCTTGCTGCGAGGTTGACGCCATGCAAAGCCTGAACGAAGGCGATTGGATCATCTGAGATGAAGCCCACTTGGCGGGTATCGTATCCCGGGACCATAGATGTCTTGCCCCAGCGGACTGATCCAGCCAACGTTTGAACCTTCAAGTTTACTGGAAGCTCTATCGACGAGATCGAGGACCAGATATGATTTTGGAAAATGCATAATACGTCGAAGCAGAAAATGAATGAGGATAGTTTGTACCGTCAAGGCGGGAAATAGGACTTGTGTGTACTTAGGAAAGATGAAGGTTTTGAAGTTGAGAGCGTGTGTGTTTGCGCATGTTATGACCTGACGCCATTGCTCTCTTTTCTCCTTTCTCCGAACTAGTACGGAACTAGATAAGTACGCAATTTCTTTTGCACTTTTGATCGTCCCAGTTGGATCCGTGGACGGCCACTAGCGATCAAGCAACCCTGATTTTGTCCCCCTCTGTCTTTCCTTTCTTGGGCAGATTCGGGATTCTAGTAACTTACTAGACCGCTACTGGTGGTCCTTCCATTTTTTATTGCTGCAGAAGATAACATGAGCTGCGCAAACACTTACCTACGAATGGACTTGGCGTTGATTCACTGGCACGATTTTGGCGCTCAACTCAAACAATGTTTTTTCTAAACTCAATCCAAGACTATAATCAAGCGATGGCCAAGCTCAGTCCTCTAGCCGCCGTCACAGAATCCACCCGCATTCAGAAAGTGGCATTGACCTATATGACTCTTAAGCACCGGGGTTAAAATCAACGCCAAACTCACCGTTTACGCACGCATTCTGCTCGATGCAAATCGCCGCCCCGGCGCCTTCGCCCGGTCCAAAACGCTTTTTCAAGTACAAAATCAGTTACAGAAGACAACGAAAGTCGCTTGAGCACTCACAAGACCAGAACAGCATACCTGGGAGCCAGGGCAATCGGAGTCGCCCACGCACGCGCTCACGAGCCCTACACTAGCGAAGCCTGCGATGAACGCAAGTGCGTTAATCCTGAAAAACATGGCAGTTTGCAAGTATGAAAATCTGTGGTCTTCAATGTAGCTGCGTGACTGGGATATATCTTGTTCAAACTGTGAAATAAAATCGAGGGGTGCTTTTATACTTTGAGAGAAGTATACTACGCGTACGTGTATTTGGGGCGTTTCGCCTTGACCGCGCGCGCGCGCTCGTACCCCGTCCCCGGCAGAGCGGTATGGTTACCACCGAATATAAATAAATATTAATGAATTATAGTTTACGTACCATGGTGGAAGCGCGAACATCCCAGGTCTGTTTCTTTTGAAATTATTAGTCCCAGACCTCATGTAGGGATGCTCAAGGCATAGGTCTACACTGTTGATTCAATTGCCCAGCCCATGGTTCGTGGGCGGCCGAGTTCAAAGGAGTAAGTGGCCACAAGTGACTGGCTCATGACGAGCTCGGTGTCCGGTTGGTAGGACGAAGCTCCCTCCAGAGATGAACAAGTCATCATCTTCCTTGGCAGCTTTGAAAGACACCTCTTATATGCGGCGAAGGCTTCAGGACTACGAGTGCCAAAAAAAATTCCCATTCTACCCCAAGTCAGAAAAACAGTAGAAGACGCAAGCCTCGAGCGGCGGAATGCAGGACTAAGTTACGGATTCCCGCTGACTGCGGCACCATAGGAAGGCGGCGGGTCGGCTGGAACCACTCTGTAGGCCTGCTCGAAGTGCCCATATCCAGTATCTGCACGAAGCAGTGGGCTTTAAAATACAGCGAAAAGAAGCAATAAGGCATACATCTGAACCCGCCTTCGCCGAAACGTTCCTCCGCCTCCACCTTGCGGTATATAAGCCAAAAGCAATACTAAGATGGTTCAAAAATTAGACCCCGAGAAAGAGAGAAGGAACAAACGATATGTCCGGGTAGGTAGCCAAGACTGTATGGGTTCCTCAGTGTTGTGGTGAGTTCGCAATTACTTGCACTCACATGGACAGACAGATATCAATGAGCAAATCACACCCACAGCCAGAGATCAGAAAGGTGGCAATAGGTGGGCACAGGATTGCTACCTGGACACACAATTATGATTCGTTAATGCCCTCCAGTCCCAGAGGCCATCAACGTATGACCCACGAGAATAAGGAGGAAGTCGCTGCTCTTCATGGCTGTTCGTGGCAAGCTGTCGTGACTCGGACCGACTCGGAGCACGTCCCGGTGACCGTGGCTGTACCAAAAAACGGAACTTACCGGTGGCTGTGAGTTAGTTCAAATCTCAAGTTTCAACCAAGTTTCATTCACTCACTGTTACTCAGACACTCAAGCTCTCTCAAGCCCTCAAGTTAGATCTCAAGTCTCTCAAAGTCTTTGAATAATATGGCAAGATTTCACAGACTTCCCAAGATTTGCCATGCGCTTGCATGTGCAAGGATCCCTCGGACGACCCAGCGTGCAAGAAGACCTTTATCCTCGCTCTATTGGGATTACTAGTGCAGTGGAATCAAGAGTGAGTTCGCTTGAAACTGACCGTACAAGTCTAACGATTTTTTCAGGATTTCCAATGCGGACTGGAAAGTCCTCATTTACTACGGTCAGAATCTCTTCCTTTCACCATGGTGCACACCTACTCAATTCTCCCGCAGGATCGAACAAGCCCAAGAAATCAGACTTGCTCCAGTATGATGTGGTCTTGACGATCTATTCTGTGGGTGTTTTGGCGGCCACATCCGCGATTAACTTCAAGTTGTACCATTTGTTAGACCATGGCGCTTGAATGCCCTGACTTTGAGGCGGAGGCGAAGAGGAACGAGAAGGCGAAGCGCAAGAAGCCAGATGACTCCATCGTGTCGGACTCGGACGACTCGGGCTCCGATCGTCCCAAGACAAAAGAGAAGAAAGATCATGCGTGTTTTTTATGTGTCGTCTTGCTTATTCTCTTTTTTTTTAGGCGCGTTGTTGTTCCAAATAGACGTACATCCGCTCTTCTCCGTGCATCCTCTTGCTCCTCATCTAGTTTTACCATATCGTAGGAAAGGGGCGCAGAACATTCACAATAAGCGTACCAGTGTGTTCTATTCGGCTCTCGCTGGCTGGTCGTTGTAGGAGTGTGACTAATCTGAGTGCCAAATACCGTTGGTGCGCGACGCCCATTTTTAATAGTGTGATTCCTGAGAGTGCGCCCGTGGTACCCGCAGATCAACTCCCATCGCCACTCCAGCGTCGGGTTACCGCAGCCACGTTCAAATAGACTCTAATGCTCTAACGCGGTTTATAATGTGTAATATTGAAATCCAGGTTACTTTCCTGGCTGGGGCGGCCGAGTCGTTTGAGACTGAGCAGGACTGGACCCTTTGGGCTCAAGCGAATTCTTCACTTGGGGCAAGCTTGGCTCATATGCAGTGACTTAAGGCTCCAGCCATTTCCGTTTTGAAAACGGTTTAAACTGTTTTTATTTCCATTTAGTTTGTGGGTGGGCGCAAACGATTTGAAAACTGTTTGTAAATGGTTCAACTTATGGTTACAACAAATTAATCACTTACCACCGCTTTCTAGGTGAAAAGTTCTCACCCATACAGTCTGAAGCGACTCCTCAAGGCCGTGTCATCGTCCCAAAGTACGGAACCGCTCACTTACAGGCAGGATCTTACAAGGATCTTATCATCTTTGTATCTGATGCCGGTCGGCTATCTCGGTGAACACATCGCTTCCCGTCGCCACCCGCTTCATAACCACCTTGATGCACCTCTTTGCAACCTGGCAATGGGGATAGGGTCTTCTCGGTGACTTTATTATGGTCAGCTAACTCGATTTGATTCTCCAGATACGTCCAAAGAACCTGCCCGCCAAAATACCACTGGCATTAGGGTTGTTCACAGTTGCCCTTTTTTCCGCCCTTTTTGCCATTCTCTTCGTTTTTTGCCCCAAAAAGGGTAGAAGACCAACAAAAACGGGGTCCTACCTGCAATTCTGCGAGAAACGGGCGCGAAAAAGGGTACCAAAAAGGGCTACTGTGAAGCCCCCGGCTGGAGCTCCCTTTTCCCACTCTTTTTCGCGCCCTTTTTGGCTCCCTTTCCCCATTACATGCAGCCCATATTGTTCCTCAAATGTCACATACCACCTCAAATGTTTAAAAAGGACGGGTGAATTTTTCTGGATTTTATAGCACATTATCTGCCAGGCATGAAAAAGGGTGCAAAAAGGGTGCAAAAAGGGTGCAAAAGGATGCAAAAGGGTGCAAAAGGGTGCAAAAAGGGCGTGAAAAATGGCGACTGTGAACAACCCTATTTATAAACTGTTTTAAACGATTTCAATCTCATACCGTTTCCGTTTGATTTGCCCGGGTCCGCAAACGAAAACTAAAATGGTTGGAGCCTTACAGTGACTCACGGTCACGAGTACGGTCAGTCAGCAAAGTGTTCTGTCATCGCGTACCGTGACGACCCAAATCACTATATAATTCACAGTTAATTTTCTCATACTCTCAACGACCATCTCCAGAAATCCTAATGGCCACACCGATACCACCATCTGCAGTGAACCCGACTATGGTCAGACTCCGTGAAATAATCACGGATAATCCGCATAGTTGGGACCAAGCCTGGTACGTTGCATACATCTACGCATTTCGTACTCTAACGTATCTGAAGGACCGAGAACGTCACCCCATGGGATGCCGGAGAGATCCAACCCCCACTGCGAGAGGTGACCGAATCAGGCGAAGTAGCTTTCCCTACGAGTGGACGTGCCTTGGTTCCGGGGTGCGGAAAAGTGAGTTCCACAATCATTCTGACGTCCCCAAGGCCTGACATTCTTCCGAGGGATACGACGCGATATATATTTCGTCTAGATTAGGTTTGGACACCCTGGCGATTGATATTTCTCCAACAGCTGTCAAAAATGCGTCGAAGTACACTTTGTCCCGATTTTGGTTCAGTCCGTTCTAGATCTGAAGCCGCTTTTCAGGAACATACCGGATGGCCTCAAGACTCGTTTCGAGGTTCACGATTTCTTCTCCTTTGCGGTGCCAGAGAACGAAAAGTTCGATCTCATATATGACTACACGTCCGTACTAGTTTCGAAATTCGACTATCATAACCGGTATTAACCATGTGGGGACAGCTTTTTTGTCGCGATCCCCCCACCGCGGCGCGCTGAATGGGGTACTCAGATGAATTCCCTAATCAAGTCTGGCGGGTATCTCATCACCTTGGTGTATCCACTCGATCCAGAGACGGATGTCGGCCCTCCGTGGTTTGTTCTCCCGGAACACTATCTGGCCCCGCTCGGAGATGGGTGGGAGAAGGTCGTGGACAGGATACCGACGAGGTCCAGTCCGACACACCTAGGAAGGGAGCGCCTGGTCGTGTGGAAGAAACTATAGTATTGAATTGATATATACATGGCTCAACTCTCTCTCGCCGACCTGATACAATTTCATAATCTCCTGTCCGTTCATGCGCACATGGATCTAAATAAAATCACTTGCCCGACCTGTTCAAAATTGGTGTTCGGGCGGGACTCAGTATTCAGCCATAAACCGATTACCAGATTCACAGGGACCCACCTATGATGAGACCATGTGGAGACTGCCGCCACCGAATAGCTCCACACCCACATCACGGCCATGACTGAACCGCACATTGGCACAATCGACTTTGTCGTTGACAGCCAAGACCTTCCAGACAGCATTCAAGGTTTTCGGAGACCTAAAATCCGGACGGCCCCTCGTAGCTTTGCAACCTTGGCCGAATGAATTTCTGAATGTTTTCGAGGCGCTCAAAGAGGACGCAACCGTTCATTTTACCATGAACCTCTTTTCGTTGGTATTTTACCTTGGTTAATAATCTCTAGGATCGATCCATCAGAATTTAACATCACAGGAGCAATGAACTTGAAGACCTGGACAGTTGTCGACGACCTAAAAAAAAATTGTCCCGACGCTGCTCCTTGATGGGAGGTATGACGACGCGCAATATGTTGTCGTTGTTCATTTCTTTGAGCGGATGACTTTGGGCACTGCCCAAAGTGCAGTTCGCCGAGAGTAGTCATATGCCGCTCTTCAAAGAGAAGAAGCGGTATTTGCAGGTTGTGGGGATTTCTTGGCCTGAAAGGAACTAGAGATTGAACGTTAGATGTAGATGGGGATGATTGTACTAAAATGATTGAACTCAAAATTGCAAATTCCCACGGTTCAAAAAGGGAAAAGACTGGTTTATCAACCCCACTTTATTAATAAGTATATGACCTCTTATTTATTACACGGACAACGGCGGCCCGCCTTCTTTCTTGCTGATCATGATTGTGTGGGAAGCCGAAGCATGCCGTTATCTTCAGCTCTTCATCTACCACAAAGCCAAATCCAGATGGCAGAAACAATGGGCAGTCTTGAATTCGCCATTGGTGGCGAGGTATTCAGAACGGGATACAAAGTGTGTGGGGATTTGAGATCTGGAATCCCACTTGTGGCTCTACACGGGGGACCAGGAATGCCACATTCGTACATCCTTCCGCTCGCAGAGCTCACAGCTTCACGAGGGGTACCTGTCGTATTCTATGACCAGCTTGGGTCCGGCATGTCAACTCACCTCCCCGAAAAACCCAAAGAATTCTGGACTGTCGAGCTCTTCATGGCTGAGCTCGACAACCTCCTTGCGCATCTCGGAGTCGCCGACAACTTCGACTTATACGGCCAATCCTGGGGAGGCATGCTCGCTGCCAATTACGTCATTAGCAGAAACCCAGAGGGTCTCAGACGCCTCATTATTTCGGATTCTCCTGCGTCCATGGAGTTGTGGATGGTCGCCAATAACGTGCTTCTTGCCGGATTCTCGCAGGAGTTCTGCGAGATGCTGAAGAAACACGAACTGCTTGGAACGACGGACAGCCGGGAATACCAACAGGGTATTCAAGTATTCAACGAGAAGCACATTTGCACCGTTCAACCATGGCCTGATGTTCTTATCGAGGCCTTTGAGGCCGTTGACCAAGATCCAACCGTTTATTCTACCATGTAGGGATCTCTTCCTCAAACTTGTTCACATACAGTAACTGGAGACGTTTAGGATTGGTTCCTCAGAGTTCAATATCACCGGGACGTTGAAAAACTGGACCATCATCGATGGTCTCCACAAGATCTCCGTCTCGACTCTGCTCATTAACGGGAAATACAATAAAGCCCAAGACATTGCGGTCCTACCGTTCTTCGAGAAGGTCCCCAAGGTCAAGTGGGTTCAATTTGCGCGCAGCAGTCACACACCGATCTTCGAGGAGAAAAATAGATATCTGGAGGTCATCGGTAACTTCTTAACTAGATAACTTGCCTTGTTAATTTTTGGCGCTCTGTACGAATTCACCCATGAATAATTATGAAATTGGGAGTGTCACCGGAAAACTAGCGGAAAGTAGATATTACAATGGCCAAAAAAACAGCAAAATGTTACATGGTCATGTCCTTAGTCGAGTTTGTACTGAACCTGAAAGGCCCACGCATAATCGACACCGTTCACTTCACTTTCCGGAACATTAATTACAAGTTGTCCACTCTTCTGATCAACGTTCCAGGTGAGCGGGGCGCTGGGACCTTGCGGACGAAGGAACACGATTTCGTCGCCGACCATGACCGGCAGCCGCTTGTTGATGGTCACTTTGCCGTCCTCGGGCCGCGAAAAAGCGACGACGCAAAAGGTTGTGGGTGTCGTAGTGAATCGGGCTGGCTCCGTTCCGGTCTGAGGGGTTGAATCCTGCGAGCCCGGGAACCAATATTCCTGCAGTAGCATTAATCAAGCATACTTCGAGACCCTTTTGACGACGAACAGTGTCATACACACAATTGCCCGCGTAGTCCAACCACGCTCCCGCGTCGAGCAGGTTGTTCATCATTGGCGCAATAATCTCGCCTTCGGCCGTAGGTCCAATGTCAAGGAGGCTGAATGGCATATAGCGACGAAAACAAAGAGAATCTGTGCGATCACCCACTAATTACCATTCTTCGAGACGATGTCCACCAGGGTTTGGATAATGGCGGCACCACTCTTGTATTGGCTGGCATTCGTCCCAAGGTTGAGGCCGTAACTGTAGGGGTCCATGCCCTCCGACGATTCCCACTTGGCCGTCTGGATGCTTCCAAACGTGGCGTATTCGGGTGTATCGAAGTCCGGAAGGAAACCACACCCTGATGCGGTGTGGGGAACAGCGCAAGGACAAAGGGAAGAGGCACTCACGATCGTTCATCGTAACCTGCCGACCCTGAGCCATAGCATGATTGTAGAACGTTGCGGCAAAATCAAGAGTCTTGTTGGGTCCGCCAATGTCGCACCACTGTAAAAAGTCGTCCTCAGCGCGCGAGTCGTTCTGAGTCAAAATGGATAAATAACCATGATCTCCGTGTCATATTTCACGGCGAGGTCAATCATCTGCGGCAACTGCAAATCATCGAGGTAGTCACTAATATTGAGACGTCCCGTATACGGCTCCAGAGTAGGCGACACATTAAAAGCATTGTGCGCGAGGCCGCCTGGCCACAACGAAAACCCATATTTCGCATAATCAGGCGAGAACCTAGCAACGTCGATAGTTTGCATCACAAACCAGAGGCCGGAGCTTACCACTCAGGCATGGAAAAATATGTCCCCCGATGAAGTTCAGGTTTTTCTGCTTTGGCTGTCTGTAGTAGTTCTGCGACAAGGTCCCGCTTAGGTCCGAGCTGAACACTGTTGCGATTGGTTGTGTTTCCTGTCCATTGAGCTACAGTAATCAACGTCCCGTCGAGTGCGAGTCAAGCACCTGTATCGAAGAGGGCAAACCCGTCGTGATGTTTCTGTTTTTTCTTCTCGTGACTTGGGAGAATACGAGTTGGAGCAAAGGCGACGCACAGTGACGAGAACGAAGTACTTGGCGCCAGCCCGATCGAACAAATCCACCCAAGCGCTCGCATTGAACTTTGAGGCTGTGAAGTCAGGGATAAAGTCGTCGTAGATGACATCCTTATCCTCTTGTAAAAAACATCGTCTACTGCAGAGAGGCCAGATTACCTTGCCATATGTCTCCAAATGGTGTTCCCATGTCGGGTTGCTGGAATTTGGCGGGCGCCGGATATTCCAGCTGGACGATTAGGTCAACAACCCCCGAAGAAGTGGTAACAAGATTGCACGTACTCGTACCACTCGGCGTAGGAACCCGGCGGCGCCTGTAAATAATCAATAGCATGCTAGCCAAAAGTCTAATTGGCCGGCCGCCCATACCCAAGCAGGAGTACTGTAGACACCCCAGTGAATACTTAAGGAAACAAATTCGAGTTCAAAACAATGGTCGAAATAATACTTGTCCAACATACAAGATTCCATATTTCGCCGAGTTCCACTGGGTTGAATCAACATTAACAATCGTAGGAGATGCAGAGAGTACGTACCCACGACGGCGTCTCATGCATACTCAAGGACTCCGCATCCGGAGTCCAATTCTCAACAAGAGGGCTCGTTGGGAACTCTGAAGACTGTGCGACCACATTCCCAGAAGAATTGCGGATCTGAACGACGGCCCTTCCGTTCGGCCGGCTCCCCGTCACAAAGACGTCGACTCGGGCTTGGTCAGCGGGCACAAGTCGGTTAATAACGCCGGGTGAGACCGTCTGGATGCCGTCCCCCACCAGTTCAACCGTGTGAGGAGCAGTGATGGAGCTGTCGCGCGACAGCGTGAAACTCGGGAGGAGGTTGGCGAGCGTTACTTCCACGGCCTGCGCACGCGTCCCATTGGTGTCATCCCACCTTGTAGTAAAGCGCGCACGTCGCACGGCCAGAGCAGGGCCGGGAGTCGTGTCGGTGGTGGAAGGTGTGATGGACAGACCAAAGAGGTGAAGCCGGTCAACTGTACCGCGAGCCGGAAAGGTGATGCTCTCCAGTGGGGACTCGGAGGGTACGGAGGTCGACCATTCAAAGATATTTGTGGAGTTAAAATTTTTCTCGGTTTTCTCGAAGTGGTAGGGCCTGTTAAAAATGGCTGAGTCGAAAAAATATATACTAGGAGTGGTGGCAATGTACATAATAATCGCACCCCGGTTAACGTTGGCCCAGACCCACCAGTTCTTCGCATACACTGGAATTAACTTGATTCAGAGCACAGTGAAAGTGTCATATCGTTAACGAGAGCTCACGGTCAACCTGGTGGGAGGAATTGTCAGAAAACTTGAGCAAAAAAACGCACGGAGTGGGGGCTTTCCTCAAATTAAATGAGTAGTTTCCCAGAATAGGGCTGGAAAGTACTCACGACCCATTCCATCCCCGGCATAAAGGAAATGGAGCTCGTGGACGAAAGTGGGCTTTTGGAGCAGGAGAACTTGACCATCTGCTAACACATTGTCGTGCTTCTTGTCCCATGAGGATGGGAAAGCGAACTGAGGGGGATTGGGGGGACATCGGTGACGATGACATGAAACTCACGGTTAGGCCGTCATATTCCCATGTATCCGTCGGTAGAAATTGACTGTCATAGGAAGCGCCGTGGCGGTCAAAGCTTGCTACGGAGCCGCGGCCGCCTACGGAAGTAGCAGCCTTGTTGTTGAAAAGGGAATTTAGAGGCAGAGCCTGGGAGGGGTATTTCGGAAGCGTGACATATTTCGTTGGAAATTGAGCACACAAGCCACTGAAGAGAAGTAAAACAGCCTGGATGGCCATGGTGGGGGCGTAAGTTCTGAATAGGTGGCAGACCTCCATTCTCCGGCGAGGCTAAAGTACACGTGAGGTCTTTTAATATCCCAGTGCTAAGCAGATTGAAAAATGCCAGATTGAATCAGGTGCTGACCAGGAGCGAGGTAGGTTGATAAAATGGGCAGGTCGAAGGTAGATTCCGAAGCTATTTCGTTGTTAGACACTTTTCGTATATCTCGCAGGGGTTTTGACGGTGCCAAAACGGTCTCAACGCACTCCTTGAGTGGTCCGCAGCTGGCGTGTGTGCAGAGAGATGCTTGATCACTGTTACTACAAACATTCCCACGGGGATGATCCCATTACCAGATTAATATTGTTCCTTCAATCCAAATTACAGGAAGAAGTCAGACTATATCGTCCTCGAACTACATCTTGCACATGTATACAAAGCCATGCTGTTCGTCTTCATCTGAAATTGGTCTGCGAGAAGTTGAACCCTGTTGAACCACGTACTATAAATGGACGAAGAGGTAGAAATGACCATTGAATGTTCGGCCTGCATCAAACTGGCAGTAAAGGAGAGTCTCGTAGGAATCCCGAGCCGTCCGCGGAAAGACACATATAGCGAGGCCGACCAACATAGTAGCAATGCAAAAGACTCCCTGCTATATTATTAATTTTTTCCTCTTCCGTCTAAGAAATGAGATCTTGACACAGGAGCATATCTTGCCACTTAAAATTTCGATTCCCTGTGAATTCGACGATATTGATACTTTCAAATCGGATGGAATACAATTGAACAAAAACGGATGCATACACTGATCAAAACAACAAAATTTGCGCACACAAACATCCAGCCATTTCTTTAGTCGATTTTATACTGGACCTGGAAGGCCCACGCATAATCAACAGTGCTAACTTCACTGTCCGGGACATCAATGGCGAGTCGTCCACTCTTCTGATCAACGTTCCAGGTGAGCGGGGCACTCGGACCTTGCGGATGAAGGAACACGATTTCGTCGCCTGCCATGACCGGCAACCGCTTGTTGATGGTCACTTTGCCGTCCTCGGGTCGCGAAAAAGCGACGACGCAAAAGGTTGTGGGTGTAGTAGTGAACCTTGCTGCGTCTGTACCTGCCTGAGGGTCTGGATCCTCCGAGCCGGGGAACCAATATTCCTGTAAACCAATTAATCACAAGATTTCAGAGCCATTTGGATTTTGGGGACAAACAGTGTCATATACGCAGTCGCCCGCGTAGTCCAACCACGCCCCCGCATCGAGCAGGTTGTTCATCATTGGCGCAATAATCTCGCCTTCGGCCGTAGGCCCAATGTCCAGGAGGCTAAACGGCATGCAACGACAAAAAACAAAAGAAGCTGTGTGATCACTTACAAATTACCATTCTTCGAGACGATGTCCACAAGGGTCTGGATAATGGTGGTGCCGTTCTTGTATTGGCTGGCATTAGTTGCGAGGTTGAGGCCGTAACTGAAGGGATCCATGCCCTCAGACGACTCCCACTTGGCCGTCTGGATGCTTCCGAACGTGGCGTATTCAGGTGTATCGAAGTCCGGAAGGAAACCGCACCCTGACCGGGCGTCAGGAGCAATATACAACGGCAAAGAACGCGATCCTCACGATCGTTTATTGTCACCTGTCGACCTTGAGCCATCGCATGATTGTAAAACGTCGCAGCAAAATCGAGGACCATGTTGGGCCCGCCAATGTCGCACCACTGTGGAAAAAACATTGCCATCAGGCCGCCAATTGCATCAAGTCGAAGTAGATATAGTAACCATGATCTCTGTGTCGTATTTCACCGCGAGATCAATCATCTGGGGCAGCTGCAAATCATCGATGTAGTCGCTGATGTTGAGACGTCCTGTATACGGCTCCAGGGCAGGTGAGACGTTGAAAGCGTTGTGCGCGAGACCACCGGGCCAGGACCCAAATCCATATTTCGCGAAATCCGGTGAGAACCTTAATCACATCACCGTCTTCAATTGAGCCACAAAGCAGACACATAAGCAGACACATACCACTCGGGCAAGGAATAATATGTTCCTCGGTGGATCTCAGGTTTTTCTGCTTTGGCTGTCTGGAGTAGTTCGGCCACAAGGTCCCGCTTAGGCCCGAGCTGGACGCTGTTCCGGTGGGTGGTGTTCCCTGTCATTAAACCCTAGAATCAACCGATTACAACATAGAGCGCAAGTCAAAATCACCTGTATCGAAGAGAGCAAACCCGTCGTGATGTTTCTGTTGTCTTATAAACCAAGGAATACAAGTAAAAGCCAAAGAGACGCACGCTGACGAGGACGAAGTACTTTGCGCCAGCCCGATCGAACAAATCAACCCAGGCGCTCGCATTGAACTTTGAGGCAGTGAAATCGGGGATAAAGTCATCGTAAATGACATCCTTATCCTCTTGTAAAAAACATCGTCTACTGCAGAGAGGCCAGATTACCTTGCCATATGTCTCCAAATGGTGTTCCCATGTCGGGTTGCTGGAATTTGGCGGCTGCCGGATATCCCAGCTACAGGAACACTTCAATTATCCGGAATGATGGGGATGAGATATTGCACGCACTCATACCACTCGGCGTACTGACTTGGCGGCGCCTGTGCGCAATTCAGCGTAAAGACATCAAGAATTAATTTGCTGGCTGTACTTACGAAAGCGGGAGTGCTGTAGACACCCCAGTGGATGCTAAAAAAAGTAAAAGCCAAATTCAAAGTGACGGTTGAAATGATAGCGTACAAGATTCCGTATTTTGCTCCGTTCCACTGGGTTGAATTAACATCCACAATGGAAGGAGACGCAGCGATTACGTACCCACGACGGCGTCTCATGCATACTCAAGGACTCCACATCCGGAGTCCAATTCTCAACCAGCGGGCTGGTCGGAAAAGCTAAAGACTTTGCAACCACAGTCCCAGAAGAATCACGGATCTGGACGACGGCGCTTCCGTTCACCCGGCTCCCCGTGACGAAGACGTCGACCCGCGCCTGGTCGGCGGGCACGAGCCGGTTAATAACGCCGGGAGAGACCGTCTGGATACCGTTCCCCACCAATTCAATCGTGTGAGGTGCAGTAATCGAAGTGTTACGCGATAGCGTGAAACTTGGGAGGAGGTTCGCGAGCGTCACTTCCACGGCTTGCGCACGCGTCCCATTGATGTCGTCCCACCTCGTAGTAAAGCGTGCGCGCCGGACGGCGAGGGCAGGTCCAGGCGTCGTGTCGATGGTTGAGGGCGTGATGGACAAGCCAAAGACGTGCATGCGATTGTCTGTAGCCCGGGCTGGAAATGTGATACTCTCCAACGGAGACTCGGAGGGAACAGAGGTCGACCATTCAAAGACATTGGTGGCGTTGAGGTTTTTCCCAGTTTTCTCAAAGTGATAGGGACTGAAATTTAGTCAAGCGAACAAAACATGTTCAGAGCAGAGACGGCGTACGTGATAATCGCCGCCCGGTTGATGTTGGCCCAGACCCACCAGTTTTTCGCATACACTGGATGTAATTTATTTCTAGAGCAGGTGAAAACGCGGTAACTCACGGTTGACCTGGTGGGAGGAATTGTCGGAGAATCTTAGCGTGAAAACGGACAAAGAGGGCGCTTTTCTCAAATTGGTCAAGCGGTTTCCGAGAATAGGGCTGGAGAAAGTACTCACGGCCAATTCCATCTCCCGCATAGAGAAAATGGAGCTCGTGGACGAAGGTGGGTTTCTGCAGCCGAAGAACTTGACCATCCGCTAACACGTTGTCGTCGTTCTTGTCCCATGAGGATGGGAGAGCGAACTGAGGGAGATTGAGAGGGCGTCGGTAACGACGATGTGAAACCCACGGTCAGGCCGTCATACTCCCATGAGCCTGTCGGTAGAAATCGACTATCATAGGCACCGCCGTCGCCGTCAAAGTTTGCTGCGGAGCCGCGGCCACCTGCAGAAGTGGCAGCCTTGTTGTTCAAAAGACTATTGATAGGGAGAGCCAGAGAGGGATATTTTGGAAGCGTGGCCGCATATCCAGTTAAAAACTGAGCACACAAGCTACTGAGGAGAAGTAAAACAGCCTGGATAGCCATGGTGGGGGCGCAGGTTGCGAGTGGGGCTACCCATTCTCGTGAGATATTGGGCTGTTAGAAGGAAGGACAAGTGACGTCTTTGAGGGTTCGGGAAGCTCACAGTGGGAGATGTCTGCGTCACTTTAAGGCATGCTCGAGGTTTTGAGCCGTATGACTGAGGCCACATGCACAACTCGAGGTACAACGTTCAACCACTAGCCATTAAACTGTATTTGGCAGCATGTCGTTTCAACTCGAAAGTTCAAGTTGCCTTGAAAGAGTTGAACAGTCAACGTGACCCTTCAATCAGTTCAGTTCAATTCTTTCTCACGTCTGGATTTGCGGCGAATTCTTTAAAAGTTTAAACACGGAGGAAGTACGTACACGGCATTGAATAACAAAGGTGGCCCTAGGTGGCCACTGTACAGGGTTTTTTTCCGGTGTATTAGTGCCGAGTACTGTAAGACGTATTGGTCCGGTATTTCTCAAAGTCCCTCTCCGCCCAGAAACAGACTGGCTCTTCCGTTTCCAACAGGATAAACCAATGACCCAGATTCTCCCAGATTGCCATACAGAAAAATTGGATCGACGTTCCGTTCCGCGAGAAGTTCCGCGAGTACTTACGGCATGGTCTGCCTTCGGTTGCGGACCGCAGATCTCAGCCAAGGCCTCGACCAGCTCTAACCTGCTCTAACTATACTTCAGTGCTTTAGTTCAGCTCAGAATGGCGAAACGCACTAGTTATTCTTGTCGGCGATTTCTATCAAGATTATCAACGGCCCGAGCCTGGCCGAGCCCGAAACTAACGGCTTATTTTAATTTCCTTTTTTCTTCGGCCATATCCAATACCGGCGATTCACCACATGGATATTTCCACGACCTACCCGCTGCTACCCGGTGCCTGTACATCGTCCCAAGGCCGTCGGTGGAACGTCGGTCCGTACTGTTGCCATGGGAGCTGACTCAGCTTTCACAAAACATATTGAAAGCAGCCGAGACCTTCCATACCAAGCTTAGCGGATGGAAATATCAGTTCTTGGCCACTGTGCTCGTTTCAGCGTCTGTAGGTAGCTGTAGGTCCTATCTCTTACCGTGGGCATACTCATACAGATGGCTCTTCCAAATATCCAGATGTAGAGATCCTTTCAAGTGCCCCAGCGTTTCCAAGGTACCGAGTCTTATCTTTGATTCCGTTTGTTTTTGGATTATATGGGCACGCCTGACCCTGTGGCGTTTTGACCGTGTTTTCATCAGGGCCAATTACTGCATGATCGCCATAAATATCCCCATTTCCAAAAACCCATGGCCTCGACTACTCTTCCCACCCACCAATGCTGCCCCCCAGGCGCAATGTATGGCCTCCTCCCCCTCCAGTGGCAGAATCTGAGGCAGACCGGCTAGCTCGCGTTGACGCTGAACGCGAGGCGAAACGCGTCCGTCCAACTCTCGCTAACATTCGATTTTCACTTTCTGACTTGCGCGTGTGCGGTCTTCAGGTTAGCAATGCTATCGACGAGGCCCTTGCTCTTGAACGGGAACAAAAAAGACGCCCGTCTAATGCCAAGATCCTGCTGCTAGGTTTGTGTTATTTCTGTTTGAAAGCGCTCAATTCCAAGTGTCACTCCAGGTCAGGCAGAATCTGGTAAATCGACTATTCTGAAGAACTTTCAGCTGCATTTTGCCCCCAAGGCCTTCCAGGCAGAGGTACGTCCCCCCAATTTCAAGGGGAATCCGTGTTCACCTATATTTCCGCCCATAGGCCGAGGCATGGCGGCCTGTGATCCACCTTAATCTCGTTCGCTCTGTCAACTTTGTGCTAGGCCTGCTGGATATCCGACATCCAAGCACATACAGCGCTGATACGCAGCCCTCGTCACCGGACAGCGCATTAAGCGGGCAGCTGCGGCGATTGTCGATAAGTTTGGCCCCCTTACGGCAGGTGGAGGAGACCCTCTCTAACCGCATCGCTGGCTCCCGACCACCCGAAGAATCCTCGGAAGCAGACCGGTATCATCCAGCCAAAGCGTCCGAAATTTCTGTGCGATCGGGGTCCGGATGGACCGCATTCCTACGCTTTCGCCGTGGGTCTACGTCAAGGGAAGACCGAAACGAGAAGGCAGAGGAAATGCAAACGAGGCGGATATTGAGTGCTTGTGCGGCGGATATAATGACGCTATGGTCTGCACCAGAAGTCCAGCAAGGCCTTAAGGACCGGGACATCGTGCTCCAGGAACAGTCTGGATTGTGAGTCCTTAATTTATGGCGCGAGTATTATTGGTTGACCGTCGGTGGAAGTTTTTTGGATGAAGTGCAGCGAGTATGTCAGGAGGACTATACCCCGACACCAGGTATGTTTGATTTGTGTCGTTATCGGCTTCATTAATTAACAGCTCGATAGATGATATCCTGCGGGCAAGGGTACACACTGTCGGCCCGGAGGAGCACTTCATTAGTATGGAAGGTGTGATGCGCCGTGGTGCGCGGGTTTTTTTGCGTCTTTGGGTTCCTTCTCAGATCCGGATTTCACAGGCAGTGAAAATTTGAAGTCTTGGACTGTATACGATATGGGCGGCTCGACTAGTCAACGAGGTATGGCACCCACTATACTGCCCGTTTGTCGTCTCATCATCCTCTCCAGCCGCATGGGCACAGTTTTTTGACGATGGTACAGTTATATTATATGCCGGCTAACGGCCGCATGCTGACTTGGTACGCCTATAGTGCATGTCATAATTTTCCTAGCCCCAATATCAGGTATGTTCCCCACGTTATGCCTATCGTTATATCCTTCATCTCGCTTGACAGCCTTTAATGAAACCCTCGCCGAGAACAACACGGTTAATCGATTGGTACATTTTTTGGTTTTACAATTATTTCCAAGGATTAACCATCGTCTTCAGGCTGACTCCCTAAAGCTCTGGCGTACTATATGCAGCAACAAGCTGCTGACGACAGTCGAGTTTATTCTTGTGCGCCAGCTTTTCATTTTTCTGCCCGCCTCGCTAAGCTTCATGTGCAGTTCCTTAACAAAGTCGACATCCTCACCCGCAAAATTCAATCTGGCGTACGGTTTGCCGAGCACGTCACGTCGTATCGAAATAAGCCAAATGAACCGAAGGAGGTCATCAAATGTACGTCCGAGATCGCCGGACGCCCGACGACCAACTGTTATTGATCCTGTGCCGCAGATCTGTCGGACGCGTTCGCCACAATAAATCAGACGTACTCTCCGCGAAAACGGAAAATGCACCGGCACGTCACTTGCGCAATTGTTCGTCGTCTTTTGCGCCACCATCTATCGGTGCCCGCCTGACCGATCTCCATTTTGACTACAGGACACGAAAGCGACGGCCACCGTCATCAATGACAGTGAGTGTGTCCTCTCTGCGACTGCCTTTATCTAACTTGGGACAGTCCACGAAGTTATCCTGCTTAACGCACTCACCGCGACCAACATTTTGTAGTTTCAATCGTTTTGCCACATATAGTATGATACACATCGCATTTCATGTTCCGCTTGTACTGTATTCATCTAACCCATATTTATCGAACAATCTCCTTCACTGCTAATGATTATACACAGTTCGGCGTAGCTACTTACCATTTGTATCCGCAATTACATCCGTTTAACGAAGCACAGAGTTCATATCACAACAACCCATTGAAAGACTTGATGCAGCGGGAGTAGCCATGTACATAGCCAAATTTCCAGGACCATTAATTGCCGTATGGTATTCATTGACAACAGATGTGCACCACACTTCCAGATATCACCACCTGAGTTGCGGGCGCACGACCATATCTCGCGGTCGCAGCGGAACCGACTATACGTCCCGATGATTATATTCATACCACTTCAGACGCGTGAGTGAGTTTGAATTCATCCACTACCACTTGCACGATATCTCGCCACTCTGCCATTGCGCCGATCCCTGCACACGCAGTCAACATAGAAAGGCGGATCTCCAGGTGCCAACTAACCGATGTCTCCGCACGCCAGCAGCTTGCCGATGGGCCCGACAACGTTGTATTTCACGACATCACGAACGACGCGGAGGTGCTCTGCGGTCAGCGGGTGCTCGTACATCAGCGTGTTCATAGCGGGGAAGATGTACGTCGGCGTCGTCGGCGCCAAGGCGCGCATCAGAGATGTCTGCACGATTTTTAAAAATGGTACTCGTCGCGGAACACGCAAAAGGCGCGCAAGGTCATACCGCCAAATTATCGCACACGCCATGCGCTATTTTCGACAGCGTGTTGGCAGAACAGGGCGCGACAAGGACGATGTCCGCCCAACGCCGGAGCTCGATGTGCAGTATCGGATCCCCGATTTTGTAAGTAGCCTAGAACCATTGAATATCGATAGGGGCTTGCAGTAGCAGACACACAGGCCATTCGTCCTTGTCCGTCCAAACGCGCACGCCCGCGCGTCTGATAATATCCGCGTCGTAGAAGACAAGAGAAGGCTTGGTGGCGACGACCTCAACCTTGACGTTTTCATACTACGCAAGATGAAAAATCTTGAAGGCAAGGAGTGCGAGCACGACAAACATGAAGCAATTCCTCGACAATCAGCGGCGCCTTGACGGAGGCGACGCTCCCAGTGGTTATGAGCAAGACATGTGTATGGCCTGGTATTCGTTCTGCCTCGGAGATGAAGGGCTTTGAGGTCGACATGGTAATTCGGGACAAGATTTGCAATGACAAAGCAAAACCGAATGACGGAATTATCACTCTATCCTCGAATACATTCGCACAGGCGCACTAGCTCGCAAATACAAGACTATGATATACTGGGTCTAGATTCACTTTAGGATGGGACTATTGTTGGCTCCGCAGGTGTGTTATCCAACGGCTTCATGGCCGGGAAGAGTAGCACCTCCTTAATATCTGAGCGAAATGAAATCAGAGTGAGAACGTCGAACGACGAGATTACTCGGTACGCACTGTTAGAATCAGTGAGGAACATGACCAAACGGTCGATGCCAATTCCCCATCCACCGGTAGGAGGGAGACCGTGCTCGAGACTACAGTGCCCATAGTTAGCGCGAAGCGCCGGACGGCAGGAAACGATACTTACGCATCAATGTAGGTCTCATCTACGCCCTGGGCCTCCTCGTCACCCTGGTCCTTCTGCCGAACCTAAGAAAATCGTCAGATGAAAAATCAGATACAAGGGGCTGAGTAACGACAGACCTGCTCCTCGAAGCGCAGGCGCTGCTCGAAGGGGTCGTTCAACTCCGTGTAGGCGTTGCAGAACTCCTTCCCGCACATGAAGCCCTCGAACCGCTCGCAAAGCCCGGGCCGCGAGCGGTGCCACTTGGCGAGAGGGGACATCACTTGCGGGTGTCCAACTACGAGCGGATGAGACATAGGGATCCCCGAGCAAAGAAATTCGCGTACCGATGAACGACGGCGAGATGCAAAGCGGCTCGATATACTCTCCGACGAGCTGGGAAGGTAATCAGAAATAAATAAATATCGGACTGACGAGGAAGTAAAGTACCTTATCCAGCAACCGGGCATTCGTCCGCGGCTCACTGCAATCTACATTGTGCTGCAAAATTGTAAGACCCGAAGCCCACCTTCACACAAAATAGAGGTACCTTGACGCAAAGCTCCCGCAGCCAAACGTTGGTCTCCGCGGTATGGAGCGTCTCACCAGGCGGGAATGTGACGCCAAGCTTCTCCTCCAACGTATTGATCATGTCGTACCGCTTCCACGGCCGCTTGAAATCAAGGACCAGTTCCCGTGCGCCCTCCTGGCCCTTGTTGCCGTCCGGGTGGTACGTGAGAGTGGTTCCACCGGTAAGGTACTTGACGAGTCCCTCCACCATCGCCTCGGTGATATCCATAAGGTCCTCCATGTCCGCATAGGCCATGTAAAACTCGCAGATGGTAAACTCGGGATTGTGGGTCAAGTCGATACCCTCGTTACGGAAAACGCGGCCGATCTCGTACACGCGATCCAGACCACCAACGACAAGCTCCTTCAGGTAGAGCTCCGGCGCGACACGGAGGTACAGATCGAGGTCGAGGTCGTTGTGGTGAGTGACGAATGGCTTGGCCGTCGCGCCACCTGCGAGGAGGGATGTGATGGGCGTCTCGACCTCCAAGAAACCGAGGTCATCGAGGAAGCGCCGGATGTAGTTCAGGATCTTGCTGCGCGTGATGAAGAGGCGGCGAGTATTGTCGCTGAGGATCAGATCGAGGTAGCGCTTCCTGTAGCGCGTCTCTTGGTCCTTCAAGCCGAAGTGTGAAGAGGGGAGCTGGTGCAGATTGGGTGAGAGGAGGGTGATGGTGGAGGGGGAGATACTGAGCTCGCCCTTCTTGGTGCGGGAAGGCGTGCCAGTCACACCGACGATATCTCCCCGCTTGAAGAGCTCGTGGGTAGTACCAAAAGATTCAGGATCGGCGGCATCCTGCTGGCTGGCCATGATCTGCACCTTCTTGCCTTCGCCGTGCAAATCATAAAATACCAGCTTAGCACCCTGGGTGCGAATATTGTGCACACGACCAGCCAGAGACTCCTGCACATTCTCTAACTTGGTGCCGGCAGGAATCTTGCCTTCTGGGCCGTACGTATCGATGTAGGAGGTGATGGAGCGCGTAACATTGAACTTGTGGGGATACGGATTCGGATTTTGGGTTTCCTTGAGATGAAGGATTTGACGCGATCGGAGCTCATAGTATTGCTGAAACAGCGCTATGAACACGCAAATCGCGTACAAAGATCAGGGCCCTTACATTTGGACTGAGATCGTCATCTGAAGGCTTAGCTTGCTGCGTTGCAGCTGCTTGCGGCGCTGGGGCCTTGCTGGCCTTACTGGCCTCCTTGGCTCGCGCCTTTTCGCGGCGCTTGAGCTCCCTGAATCCACATTAAACCGCAATAATTGCTACAGCCAGAGTATACTAACGTCTTGGAGATCATCTCGCCTGTAACTGGGTCCTTATGGGTTCCTGTGGATTCCGAGGCCATTGTTCGTAGAAACGACGCGTTTAAACGGGTGTAATTTGGAGGACTAGCACGGATTAGTGACGATGGAAGAGGTCGAACAAAACGTCGCATACACGAGTCACGAAAATTGAGTCAAATTTTGTTGTCACGCAGTCACGCAATGTGATTTGTGACGCGTGATCGAAGGAAATGCCAAACTGTGATAAATAGTACGTCACCAGCAAAGGCACCATACATAAACCTGCGCCGCGCCCAGCTTGATTCCGCACGACTATCATCTCGACCCACTTTTAACTCGTAACGAAAGTAGCGACTATCTCGACCACTTTTTAAACCACTTCGACCACCCATATACACATTCACAATGGTCAAAGGCTCCGACGTTCTCCTCATCATTGTCGCCATTCTCTTCCCACCTGCAGCGGTAGGATTTCTTACTTTTGTACCGCGATACAAGTTTCATTATGTAACAATAGGCGGCATTTATTACTGGTTGTTCTTGCGACCTCCTCATCAACATCCTCCTCACTATGTACGTCTTTCTATTCTCTTTACGGCTCACCACACTCATTCTATCACAGTCTTGGATATATCCCGGGACATATTGTACGAATTCGCCCTTGTTCCTTCCTCCTGGACGCTGAACTTTTCTCTCTTCTAACCTTTCTTCCTCCACTACCTCCCTGCCTCTCCCTGCCCACCCCCACCCCCACCCCCACCTCACCACCACCCCCCTGCATGCTCAAACCCTCTGATTACATAAGCACGCCTTCTGGTTGATATACAGGCGCATGAAGGCAGAGGAGCGTTACGGTCATGGTGCATTCCGTTGTACGTCTTTTTTTTCAATCGCGCTACATACACTGAAAATTACGCAGACACCGGAAATGGCACCTATGAGCCCCTTGCTCAAGGCCAGCCGCAGGCGTACTACGGAGCGACGAATTAATGTCCAGAAACGTATTGAACTGCTTGTTCAGAGCTTATTCTCTTCACCTCCTGGACCTTTCTTTCTTGTACATCACCTTGTAATGCGAACGCGCAGCACGTCACTTTAATGCGAACGCCCAGCCGTTGGCTGCGGACTACGGATAACGCGTGTCTTCATCTGCCGAATTCAGCTCTTACTTCTTTTTCTTCCCATTGCACGTTTGACGCGCTTCACATACAATGCATGACGCTTAAATGATACAAGGCCATAGCTGTAGCCGATGCGACTTTTTTTATAACCCGACTGACGTCACTGGAACTTGCCGATCTCTTTGAACTCCGTCAAAAACAAGGTCAAAAAGGACCAGGTTAGGGCTGTGTAAGAAACTCCGTGTTAAATAACAGACCTTTGTAACACCGTTATTAACATCTTAATTACATTTATCACAGTCGAGCTCCCCAGACCCATGTTATTAATGTGTGAGAAAAGGGCCTCGGCTAGGCTTTGACTACAAATTTTTGGCTTGTCAGGGCCTTCTGAGAGCTTGAAAACTCGTTGTGTGTCGTGTTTCGAGGTTGTCGCAGCTACGGCGCTCTGGGGACTAACATCCGACCCAAAAAGTCGAGAAACTGGCGGGAAAAAAATTCCAAGCGCGCTTACATCATGTTAAAAACCCTGTTATTTACATGGCCTTGTTAAATAACGGGAGGGGTTTGAATCTCACATTTCTCACATGGCCAAATCTGATTCTTACACAGCGCTAAAAAAGGTGGTTCACCGAGGTTGGTTGAATTGATGGGATCAAAATTTGAGGATTGAACGAGCCATGATTTGGCCAAGATATTGAATGCCTTCTATCTAATATACGCGAAGATGAAGGCAGAGGAGCGTTATGATCATGGTGCATACCGTTGTGCGTTGTTTCACAATCACGCTCGCTACATACACTGAAAATTAGACACCGGAAATGGCACTTACGAGCCCCTTGCTCAAGGCCAGCCGCAGGCGTACTACGGCGCGACGAATTAAGTAATGCTTTTGAGTTTGTACCAACGAGGAATTGTACCATGCATTCTGTAATGATCCCTTTAGTAAATGTCAGAACAATGAGTAAGAATTCAGAGGGGTACCTTAGTGAATACGACGAACACGTCCTGATAAAATCCCAACGACCGAAGGCAATTGACTAGACGAATCCATGGATTATATTAAAAGTCCTGCGTCACGAGCGAAGGACGCGCCCGCGGCGACGCCTGTCCTTTGCCTTTGTGATGCCGCCGCCATGCACCGTACTGATCTTCTTGGTCGGTTCGGACGAGCCCTCCGCGGGATGTCCCGCGAGGGATTTTGCTGCGGCATGAGTAGCGCGCGCCTGTCGCTGTTTTTGTGCGGCGGTGCTGACTCTGAAATGGTCATAGTGCCCAGCCTTGATCCACGGAGACAGAAACAGCTCCAGCCAACGCACGAGCTCATCCGCATCTGCGATAAATTAGGAATAGACCTGTATTCAAAGTGAGGACGCACCATGTTGCAAATGCACTGCGGCAACAAAAGCACAAAACGCGGCGGCACACGGGGAGGCGGCTGTTGCACGATTCTCGTCGCCCACGGGCCGTAACATGCGCAGATGAATGTCCAACCCGGTTATGAGCCCGAACCGAGCAAGGAGGGAATCGTCTATGCATTCGAGCCTGATGTCGTCCAGCTCGGCCGGGGTGGCACAAGGTAGTTGCTTATACGCGATGTACGATGAAGCCATCTTGAGAAGCAGCTCGCCCACCCAGCGGTAACGCTGATTCCCCACGACCGCCCTTTCGGAATAAACGCAACAAAACGCATCGGTCAGCGCGTCGGTGAGAAGTTGGCCATTGGTGAACGGAGGGGGCAGCGGCGGATAAAATTCATCAAACTGAACTGGGGAAGCATCGACATCCTTCCACAAGGCGCGCGCGCTGAGAGCCGTTCGCCAGGCGCCGACGGGACCACCTACGCGATCGGGCCCGAAAGCGGTGAGAGCTCCCACATTTATACCAGTTTCCACTGGCGCAACAGGCGCGCCATGAAGGCTTCGAATGCACTGTTTGTATCTCTGCAGAAACCGCCCAGAAAAGACCACGTCCGTGCTGAGGGCGTTTTTAACCGCGCAATACGGGGAAACCCAGGGATCGAACAGCTCGATGAGCCAGTTGAGGGCATAAGAAACGCCTGAAACAATAGTTAAAACGGGACGTGTTATGAGACAGTATCAGCACCGAAATGGATCGCCACAGCACCGACGAAGGCTTCGAACAAGTCGCACATTCTCACAAGCGGAGTTTTTATTGAGTGGCACTTGTGGCGCACATCGTGGAGTTGCAGGCCATAGAGGAGCGCTAGATGCGCCAGCTGAGATCTGCTGCCCAAGATCTTGACTATGTCCTGTTAATTCAATAGGTCAGAAAAGGCCTGACCATTGGGTGCAGACTGGGCAATACGTTCTGGATCTCACGGTCGACCGTGACCAGATGCTTGTGCGTGGACAAGGCTATCGCAGCCGCTACCACAGCATCCCCGAGCCACTCTAAACGCCCGTTACGGTCTGGATCCATGGCCATCCACAATAGGTCTGGATCAGCGTGAAATGTGTCGAGTACGGGTGGGTAATTGCGGGGGAACTCTGCATTCAGCTTGAGGGCTGGCCAGGAGCCACCGTTGTCCTGCTGGCGGAGTAGTGTTTCGGGGTCGGAGTTGAGGGGAACTCGCTCGGGGAGGGGGTTTCTCAACGGACTGTCACTTGGTAGAAGATCTGCGAGAGCTTGGACGGGGGTTGCGCGCGGGTAACGCATAAAAACCGTTTACTGGTCCGCGTCGACTTTCTAGCATTTACACACCACCGCAGTGTTCGCGTCGCGAATGTGTTTAGAGTTTGTTTGTTTGTTTGTTTGGTCAGGCGTCTCTTTGGGCGCTTAATTGTTTCTTAATCTTTACCATCACCTTCCTCCTCAACTCCTACGAATGTAAGTCTTCTAAAGCAAACTCGTTCATGTAACTGAAGCTTGATCTCTGTAGATGCACTCCCCAGCGCAATACGCCTTTCTCAAGGCTCGCTTCCCGGAGGAAACTCCTACAGAAATCCACCGAACTTTGACTGATCACAGCGGTGTCGAGAATCTCGAGGCGGCTGTGCAATACCTAAGGCGCGGTCGAGACCTCCCTCCAGAGGCAATCTTGGACGCTCTCTCGGCGACCTTTCCCAGCGCTCCCCGTCTGAGCCCCCACGCGTTGGCCTCGAAAGCGTAGTAGGGCCATTTGTTTCCATTCAGACTCAGGTGCGTCGTCGAGTGTCACCAGCGCCTGTGATTCACCGGTTCTAGGTCGAGCACCCTCAGCGGATGTGCACGCGCCAAAACCCGCCCGTCGTTCGAGCGACGGAACGAGTTTCGGCCCGTGCCCGTCAGTCCGCAGCAATCTTCGCGCCCGCACGCGCGCCGTCAGCCTACAAATTCCCACCCAACGCGATCGCACCCTCCACGTCCTCGTCTGCGAAGCGTCCCCGCTCGCCTCCGAGTGCAGGCGACCACAACTTGCCCTCAAAGGCCAGCAAAGCCTTGCGAACGCCTTCTGGTTGATATACAGACGCATGAAGGCAGAGGAGCGTTACGGTCATGGTGCATTCCGTTGTACGTCTTTTTTTCAATCGCGCTACATACACTGAAAATTACGCAGACACCGGAAATGGCACTTACGAGCCCCTTGCTCAAGGCCAGCCGCAGGCGTACTACGGAGCGACGAATTAATGTCCAGAAACGCATTGAGCTACTTGTTCGGAGCTTATTCTCTTCATCCCCCCCCTGGACCTTTCTTGTACATCACCTGTAATGCGAACGCGCAGTACGTCACTTTAATGCGAACGCGCAGCCGTTGGCTGCGGACTACGGATAACGCGTGTCTTCATGTACCGAATTCAGCTCTTACTTCTTTTTTCTTCCCCTTCCACTCGTAGCCGATGCGACTTTTTTAAAAGCCCAACTGACGTCACCTGGAACTTGCCGATATCTTTGAACTCTGTCGAAAGGGTGGTTGGTTCATCGAGATTGGTTGAATTGACGGGGAACTCAAAATTTGAGTTAACTGAACGAGTCATGATTTGGCCCAGGATATTGAACGGAAAGAACTAGAGCTCAAGTCCCCAAATTCTCGACCAAACTCTTCAAATATACGTACAAGTTTTGGTTGAGGGGATTCCTCGTTTTGTCAATGAGAAAAAACCTATGGTTTGTTCTGAGATCTATATGTGGAAGGAAGGAAAGATGTATTACTACGGAGGTCTCAATCAGGAACAAGCAGGTACTGTACCATGGCGTTATAGCCCATGTCTTTTCTACAAAGGTTTATCTAATCTAATCTAATGTTATCTATTCCCGTATAGTTTCAGCACCAAATCACAAAAATCCTGTCCTTGCAGAATATTGACATCAGCGAAGGCTGTCCGGATATGCTCTTGAGCCTCTTCTGGTGCGATGCGTATCTGCTCGCGAGTTACCCGAACCTTCTAACCCAACAAGAATTTTAATTTCCCACCCGGCGTTTTTTGTGTCCCCAGTATCATGGTTAAATCGGGATTTGTTGGCCTCCGTTCTCTCAGTGTCAAGATTAGATCACGATATATGGCCGCGCACTGCGTGAATCAGACTTCCATGTCGTCCGGAGTCCCCGTAATACCGCGCGAAAGCTGTTGAGGGTTCCCGTTTTGTCCAGGAACGACCGTTTAATTTCGCACAGTTACAATGTCAACTTGCCAAGCTTGACGATCGCCATATTCGGTGTTTCTAGTCGCCAAAAAAAAAAGGAATTTGGCCTGTTGGTCTCGAGATCGTCGTAATGATAAACTGAACGAAACCGGTAAACCCGTTACCCAGCCGTATTTGTGGGGTTGCGGCACTAGATTCGAGAGAATTGGGCCCCACTAACTGGTATAGCTGCCGGTGGTATTTTCCCGCTGATGCGCTGACGACTCGGATGTATTTGAAAAATGTTTCAGTTTGTTGAATTTTTATCCTCGAAGCAACAATGTAAATGTTCATCCTGACGAACACCGACGACGATGATGACGCCCGTTGAGTGATGCAAAAAAAAAAAAACAGTATTGGAAGAAAACCGTGAAGGAACAGATTCTGTTGGCAGTGTTGCAGAAGATGGAGGCCGCCGAAGTTGGTCAAAAATATCGCTTCCAGGGCCAAGCTTTCCCCAAATTGGAATTGCCGGATTGATCCGGTCACCGCTCACTGATCTCTGCACTTTTCCATCCCAACCTTTATGGCTTACTTTGCAGCCATTCCTTGCCAGAATATGTTTCATCTGTGTCTGTTACGGTTCGTGAATGTCTCTGTCTCTGAAGTGCAATTTTATCCTGTAAATCTACAACTGTTGAATATTTTCCCCTGTAATTGTCATTTATAGATTTATGCAACACGTTTGTCGCAAAATTTAGCGCCAACCCGTGGTTATTAGGTTAACGTTATTGCCTTCGTATGCCACTACCCCCTCCCTTGTCCCCTCCTCCGCAGGATGTTTAAGAAGTACAAGGCTTTCCTGAATAATGTGCGATCCTGCCTGATCGTGCCTTCTGTCATCCGGGTAGCTCACACAGACCCCATTAGGAAGGCAAATTCGAGCAGCCTGGCGCGCGAGCATTGCAAGACTTCATCAAGGCCGCAGAGCAACGGGTGCGGGAAGCGGAGGAGCAAGCAGAGGCAGCAGAGGCTCGAGCTGTGGTAGAGGCTCTTGCCCCAGATATTTCAAGTCTGAGAACGAGTATCGAGACGATTACGCGGGAGCGTTTATTTCCCCAGCGAGCTCCGCGTGAGTATATGACTCTTGTCAATTTCGGTGTCTCTAACCATTATTGCAAGCTCCCACCAAGCCGTTACCCAAGCGTGGAAGCCCGACGTGTTCCATCTGCTTCGCCCTGTGTTCTGTATGCCCCAACCCATGGCAGCGCACACGAAGGTCCGGTCGGAGTTCAAGGGTCACCTATATAACTGATCTTTGCCACCATTTCTAGCGACCTTATGGTGTCGAAAGTTTCCGACATCGATCCACAGCTAATACCGTATGGTATCGCGCTCAAGCCCTGCGACCATGTATTCTGCGGGGTGCATCTTGCCGTGTTTTCAGTTGGTTCAATGTTGACTTCACCATAGGTATGCTTAGCGCAGGCGATTTACCATAGCCTGAATATGGCTTTCGACTCGGCGACGTACGGCACTAAATTGCCATCTTATACGCATGATACACTTGGCCCCGGGCGCCCAGAGTTTCCCGTATCATGTCCAGTATGGTCATTTGTATTTTTTCTCTTCATAAATTTAACAGATTGAGCAGATATGCCGAGTCGAGAAGGGAGCAAAGGCAATAGAAATAGGTGACGCGACCGCACGGATGGTGCTCGGTGAATCAAATATGGACGAGTGGAACCATGCCAGATTTTTGTGGACGCTCAATCGTATAAATTGGTCCGTCTTTCTTAAAATGTATCTCCGAGCCGCCCTCAACGTTCTCAAGTCTACATAATGGTTGCAACTACACGTTCGACGCCGACGACGCCTGTCCCTCAAGAGGCTTGCCGCCTCGAGAGACCTGTGTGCAGGTGAATTTGCCGGTCATGTCCAAGTATTCCCCTTTACCCCAATATAGTGTCCGCGCTGTAAAGGACCGCTCTGCAGGACTTGTAAATCTCTCTGGCACGAAGGTTTGATATTCTTCTCAACTCTTTCCCTGTCTGACCGGCTGTTCCGTAGGCATGACATGCCTGATATACCAAGCCTTACCCTCCCATGAGTTGGAGATCGCCCGCAAACGAGACCGCAGACATGGATGGGCACCAACGCTGCACACGTGAGACGACTTGTTCTGTTTTATTTCTGTCCTCTGCTAAACGCCTTCCATAGTGGGTTGCACAGCCCGGGAAGCGTGTGGCACAGTCCGGGAGGATCTGCCTACATATCTCCCTGTAGTCCAGGAACGTCTCCCTACAGCCCAGGAACGTCTTCCACAAGTTTGGAATCGTCTCTCTATACTCCGGAGACATCGCCCAACAGTGCAAGAGCACCTCCCTGGGCCCATGAGAAGCAGAGTTTCCTGTCTCATACATAAAAGTATCTCATGCTTGCTCAGCGGAGTTCTGGGCTTGCGACTCTCTTTACTAATTTGCTCTCTTGTATTGACTTGAAATGCTCTGGAATGTTGTATAATCATTCATGTACTATCTTCCTTCATTTGAATTACGTTCTCTGGTCTTGTTAACATTGTTGTACTACATAGTGCTAATATCAGTTCCACGTAGATACAAAATGCATTTTAATACAGCTTCGTCCCAACAGAGTACCACTGCTGGTAGGAGTGTTCATTTCTCAGCTCGTCCGCCCGTCCTGTCAGATAGATAATTATTTGATGGTTCAGCTCGTCCGTCCGTCCCGTCAGATAAATAATGATTTGATGGGATGGCCAGGCCAAAATAATTACTCGACGGGACGGGCGGACGAGCCAAACATTGAACACCCCTCGTGTAATATAGATTCTCCTCGATCGGATAGAAACTCGCGACATTTGATCTCATCACTCTATCTAAGCACAGAAGTCGATGAGGTTTTGGCTCGAGGGGTTTTCAAAAATATTCTGGAACGGAGTCTTACAGAAATCTTTGGCCACTGACTTCACTGTAATGTTCGAAAAAAATTCAAACTCCGAGAACAGGATCATCGTACACGAGAAGGAATCCAGATATGGATGATCGCCGGGAGCAGTGGCTTCTCTGATTTCATTTTACGATTTTAAGCTCTCATGGTCATCCCTAAATTTAAAGCAGCCTGCAACTTGACCTCTTCAGCGCTTCAGGCCCTCTTTTTCGACCTTGCTTCCGCCTCACGACCTTGTCTCCGCATTGGACCAAGTTGATGCAAAGTTGATGCACGTTCGTCGCCAAAACTGCCTTTTTTGTGACGTGTTTCGCACTTTCGGACACTGCAAACTTTCAGATGTCAAGGGCTCTCGTGACCCTTGCCTTGCACTCCTCCTCTGCATCGTCGAGGGGAATGTTTCTGCGGGCTGCCATTCTCTTCTACAGTAGTACCTAGTTTTGTCTCTTATCTGCACTCTCGACATGGGGAACTGCATCTCAAACGTATGACCGCCTCTTCGGCGCTTATGGCGATAGCTCACACGACCATTGAATCCTCAGAAAGAAATGGACCTCCCGTTCTTAATAGTGAAGCAATACATCGAAGAGTTCGATAAACAAACCGACCCCGTCAAGCTTGCGCTGCAGGCGGCCGAGGCGCGCGCTCTGACAGCAGAGGCATGTGCTTTGACAGCAGAGACAGGCGCGGGCCCCCATTGTCCTGTACTCAACCTGTACTCATTTCGCCCGCATAGCCCTCAAGAAGCCCAAGCCTGGAGGGCCGGCGTGCTCCATCTGCTTCAAACACTGCAAGATTTCTGTAAACCCTTGGCTATACACGAAGAAGTCCGTTTCATGTTTTGATACATATTTTTTGGCTTACTTTCCCAAAGTGACAGTATGGTTATCCCAGACTCTGACGACGAAGGTCCACCGCGCAAGCAGGTGACACATGGGATACAGCTTGCATGTCAACATTGCTTTTGCGGGGTAATTTTATGTCGCATCAGTGTCTGGCAGGGGTCGCTCATGCTTTACAGAAATGTTTAGCGCAGGCAATCTACCGTCGCCTCAACATCGCCTTTGACCGTTCGACGTATGGTACCGTGTTGGATGCCCCTGTTGCAGCAGTGCCCGGTCTGCGCGCCGAGTTCCCCATATTATGTCCAGTATGTGCCTTCCTTCGTGTCCCCTCTTTGCGTCTGAATGTCCTGGAGACCTGTCAAGTCAAACCCGGGGTGCAGCCTGTCGAGATCAGCGACTTGACGGCACAGCTGGTACTAGGCGAGCCAAATATCAAAGAGTGGAACCACGCACGATATCTGTCAAAGCTCAATCTCATAGATTGGTATGTTCATTGTTCTCCTTGGTAGTTATTTAACGTATAAATGTCTGCAGTCCACATAAAGGTTGCGAGGAGACTTTCCCTGCCGACAACGTTGCGGTTGTCTCAAGCGGTGTCCAGCATGCCACGACGCTCGTGCGGGTTAGCGCTCCTTCCTTGTCAGTTGCCTTGTCCCACCATTTCATGTAGTGTCCGAGCCCACGGTGCAGAGGTTACGTGTGTAAAGCTGCAAGTCTGTTTGGCATGAACGTACACCAGCCTTTTTTTGGTCATCCCAAAGGCTGAATTAGTGATATATAGACTTGACTTGCGTGGCCTATCGGTCGCTGCCGCTCGCCCAACGGAGCCCCGAGGACTTGGCTTTCGCAAATCTGGCGAAGCAGGAGAAATGGAGAGAGTGTCCGAAGGTGCGCCTCTACCCATGCCCACGCCTTCTAAATCGAAATTTACCCATCTTCAAAACATAGTGTCTCACCATGGTCGAGCTGAAGGTATGTACCTATGCACCATCAATTTCCAGCTGACTCCATCTTTTTTGCTCAGTATGGATGCAAGTAAGCAGATGTATATTCTGAAATATTCTTCTTGACTTATAGTGTTTTGTAGCCACATCACCTGCGTTTGCAAGCATCACGTAGGTCTCCGTCTTCTGAACCTATTTTTTTTCGTTCACCAGATCCTCCAGTTCTGCTACACGTGTGGGGCTGATTTTGAGACCGAGGGAGGAAAGTACGGGTGTACAGGAGGTGCGTCGCCATTCCCTGCATTTTACGCCTACTAACAACTGCATCGCTTCCCTAGGAACTGGGTGCAATGTGTGGGAAGAGCAGAATCTCCTCGACTACTGAATATTGCCGTGTTCTGCTGACCTCTGCGAACTTCAATGCCTTTATTTTTCCCTGGTCCCAATCTGTATCGGCTCGATATATCAAGCTTTACCCCGATGAACGTCTTCCGACGTCGACCGCAACCCACGCCCAACCGCATTTATTCTCTGTGCTCCGCCAACGAGCCTTCCAGAAGGCCCCTATCCTCTCCATAGAAACTTCCCACTGAGGGCACTACCTCCCTTGGTCCACCAATTTCCTTGCTTGTCGGTACATACCGGAGCGACACCGGCCCGCAGTGTCATTCTCTTGATTCCTATCTCTCTAGTTTTTCACGGAATGTTGTACAACTAGCCACGCATGTATTACTTTACTGACCTGAGTTGAACACTAAAAATCTGTCCACAATGCGCTTTTCGCAAATTTCTACCGATGTTCAGTACCGCCATCTTCCAGCCAAGTTAGGGCAAACAGCCTCAGGAACAACGAGGCCGGATTTTGATGAAATAGTTTATTAATAATTGAATCATTTCGCCTTTGCCAACAGCAGAACCCCAAATCTAAGGCAAGATTATAAGTGGCTCCACTGGCAACAATTTTCCATTGAGATGACTGACTGCTTCAATACCAGTTGAACAAATTCAAGCTCCGCCAATTACATAAAAACCCGACCTGGTAAACTACAAGATCTCGAGTACAATGTCCTTGGAACCGCGTGGGCGCGCCGCTTTTGTCCACGCAATGCGCCTCAGGCGCTTATATCTCTTGATGAACTTGCGCCCTCGACGTTGAAGATGCACAAGCCCGTCAGGTTGAGCTGCTCCGCGTTCTTGCGCACCTTGAAGCAGCGGGCGGGGTCGGACAGATTTTTTATCCTGTTGCGAAATATCGTCAATATTCCTGCCATACGAACGGGACTAGGACCGCTCGTTGAATTCCGCGCGGAGCTGTCCGACCGATGCAGCTGCCAAGGAGCTACCTTGGTGAGGAGCTAAAAGGATACTGGCACATTGCAGGAATACAGTAAAATTCTGGGACCAGGGAAGGAACTGGAAGGCAGAGGAGGAGGAATTGTTGTGAATCCGGTCTCTTATAGTTCTCTTAGTCTTGAGAGGACACACTTAGTGGTCTTTGCGTGTCATGTTCTACTCAGACTAAATATTGAGCTTCATTAATCATCGCGATCAGCCGACGCGAGTTTCTTACATTTGATTTGGATTTCCGAGAAAATTTCCAAAACGGGCACATGGCGTTAGTGCTATTTGTTCGTGTTTCGTGGCGACACAGCCACACTCAGGCCTTTCTCCAACCCTGATGTCGAGCGATTGGCATGCTGCCTTTCCGAATCCCACCGCAAATCCGGGCTCCATCTCCCCGGATGATCTTGCGGTGCTTATCCGCGAGAAAGAGCTTGTGAAGGACTACCTTGTCGTCGACGTGCGAAGGACAGATTTCGAGGTAAAATACCCAATACCACCCCAATGTTCCTTGTCGAACACAATATAACTGTGATTGTGGTGGTAGGGTGCCTCTATCGCTGGCTGCCTCAATCTCCCGGCCCATTCTTTCTACCCGACACTCTCCACAATCGTCACATTGTTGGCTTCGGTGCCGCTGGTCGTCTTCCACTGCAACAGCTGCAAGCCTGGTAGCAGAGGCACGCGAGTGGCAGGCTGGTATCAGGATGCACTTGATGCTCAAGGGACTGTCACGAGTCGGGCTGTTTTTCTTGAGGGCGGCATTAAAGGTTGGGTCGAAGTATTTGGCGAGGACGAGAATTTGACGAAGAAGCTTTGAAGTTCAGACGTGTTTTTCTACTGTCAAAATCAAAAATTCTTCAAACCAGACGATCCAAGGCGCACATTACCGGAAGTCGTTTGATTCTATCCCCCGACTGGTGTATAATTGCCAGCAAGTGAGGATTGGAATTTCATTCCGGAATTTCCGGACTCGACTTGATGTGTATTCCGATATGCGCCAAATGGGCTCCTCCTTCAACGGAGACGGTTTCTTGAGAAAAACTGAAATTTGAACCAGGGGGAAGAATGGACACTGGTCCGGAAAAATCCGGAGGCTCGCTTTCAGGTTATTTGGTTTTCAGAATCAAGCAGCATGTAGCAACTCACGCGTCCAGACCTCAATTGCTGCCAGCAGGCGAACCATAAACTGTAACCGTTTCAACCCAACTTCAACTTGGAAACTCGGCGGACATCATCAATTGCTACCAGCAGGCGAACCATAAACTTTGTAACCGTTTTAACCCAACTTCAATTTGGAAACTCGGCGGACATCATCAATTGCTGCCAGCAGGCGAACCATAAACTTTGTAACCGTTTCAACCCAACTTCAACTTGGAAACTCGGCGGACATCATCAATCTGATTAGCGCCACCTTGCTTGTCGTTACGATGCCATATTATATGCCCGAATTTAGTGGGGGCAAACTATTCCTGCAAGCTGCATCCTGCAAGAGTAATATATACCTTGCACCATATGTTCACCATGAACTTGAAGCCGGAAACCAAAACCAGAGTTTTTATCCAGAGTCGTCCATTCCTTTGATTTACTCTCTTGAGTAACTTCCTGTTACAGTTGTTTCATGACTATCATCTCCGTCTCTGCATCCTAGGACACGTATACGGTTGCAACACTGCTGGCAGCGGCTACTTACTACCGTCGCATCTAGCGGACGTCCGATGTTGCCCGGGTACAAATTTGGATATCGAAGGCGAGGTATAAGAGGGCACAAATTTCTGTGGAACAAGCAGGTTGATCCTCTTTTGTAAGTTCACCACCACTCATATTCTTCCCTGAGCAGTGCTGACGGCAAAGCCCAGTTTCTTCGGTCCCACAATGCTTTTCAACTTTAACATTGCTATTATTGCATTCCTTGCCAGCGCAGGGCTTGCGGCCTCGGAAGCTACTTATGACCAGCGCCTGAGGCGCCTCGGTCGGGTCATTGCTGCCCGACAGAGTTCGTGTCAGAGCGATTTCGATTGCGGTGGCTCTGAGGTGTGCTGTTCAGGTCTTGTAAGTAGGATTTGTTCGTTTTTCGTTGTCTCTTGCTCAAGCGATCCATCGCAGGCTTTTGGCCCAGGCGAGGGTGCTGGTATCGGTTCATGCATAGACCAAAGTGGTTGCTCGGGAGGTGGGCCAACTGCCTTAATTTATGATCTTGCCCCTGACACATAATTTATAGGCACTTGCAATGCTCTCGGTACAGGAGGGTTCTGCGATGGCGGTTAATTGTACCACAACGACGTTTGCTTTATCGATTAGTAATAACATCTTCGGTTGAAGCGCCACAATCCAGCCCACCGTATCCAATTCCTAGGATTCAGCTACTATTTTTACCCATACCCTCGTCTGGTCTGGGAGCCTTTGGCGAGAGAGAGAACTCAAAAGTCATTGGAATCTTATCAACTGATTCTTTTCCCGGTACTTATCTCTTCTCAAGTCGGCATCATCTGGGAATAAGTTGATGCAGACGAGGTTGCGTACACTGTCGGGAGCAAACAGGATGTAATACCCTCGCGCTGCAGGTTTGGAGAGATAATTTCCGAGCTGTCATAGTGCAGGGCTATACCCTATTTGCTGGTACCATACTGTAAACTGGTGGATTAACCATAGATGTAGATCATTATTCATGTGATCTTGAGTCCATAATTTATTTAAAAAAAGTTTCCGAAAGGAAGTAATCCCAGTAATGATCCAAGCGTGTGATCATCTACCGGTTAGCAGTCCAGCAGTCCAGTGTGCCAGGCTGAATTTGTATATATGTTAGAGCTTGAGTGTCAGCCGAATTTATTGCTCAGATCGAGGTGGTTGACAAATGACGACGATAAACCCAGAAGAATCGAAACCACCAAGAAAACAAGCGAATAAAATCCAAAGAATAAACGTGAAGAAATCAGATCGATGCACTTGAAAGCTTCGTCCGGATCCGCGCTGTAGGCTACTGAAAATTCCGGCCATAGAAAGTTGAGCTTCCCAGTCAGCATTTATACTGGTTCAGTCAAATTTGTCCTTCTCGATCAAGTCCACTGTACCAGCAAGGCTGAAAGCAGGACCTCCGCGGAAGAAGTTCTTGACTGCGATGGTAAAACTTAGGGACGACGCCGCCAGTCAGACGCCGATGCAAGTCGCCCAGGCCAAGATTCACATACCTCTGGATCGTTTTTCCGAAGTGGAACCAAGCTCGCTTGCCTCCCCAATGAAGAATGGTCAAGTCCATACATAGCAACGATTGGAGCGATTTTCAAGAGCCTCGACGAGTTGGCTGTTAGCTAGCGGTCAAGTTCGCTTCTGACTGGGAATTTTACGATCCAAACTGTTAGGTAGCTAGTAGCCAGAGAGTCGTGAGGCCGAGTCGCATTTTCATTATCCAGATCAGAAACCTTGCTTGGTCTGTTGTAAGTAACGAAATCAAATCAGAACATCTCCGAGTTGATTGTAGTCCACGTCTAAGATATTCACCTAAATCAAGTCAGAACTGCACGTAATAGTAAAAGTGGAGCTCACCGCCCAGAGTTGAGTGTAGAGTCAGCGTCCGAGGTGTGCCAAAAGTCCAGCGGTATAAATACTTGAGCGCTCAAGTTCTTCTTTCTTGATCTTTCATGTACAACAGCTCTATTGCTATGCGACAGCATTTAGTTTCCTATGTACTTACTTCCTGATTTTATCTGTCATTGTTCGACTATTGCGGCGTAGATAGCTGTAGCTATTGGTTCCATTCATTTCGTCTAGTCGTCCGCCGATTGCTGTATAAGTTGTATAACAGATACTTATCTTGACAGCTATTGCAACGTGGTTCCAAGTACAAAGGTAAAGAGCAGGACTTTGAGTTGCGGTTTCGCCTTCTCCGATCGAGACTTCAGAAGCCTTCAAACCGTCCAACGAGTTCGCAGGAGTTCGTTGGGTGGAGATAAACACGATCACGAGTTTCCCACGACGGTGGCTATAAAGGAGAGTTTGTACTGGTTTGGTTTCTCCTCTTTATCTCTTGCCACCACAAGAGACGCGTCCGACATGGCCCACACGGCGCCACAATCTCTCATTGCACTCGCCAAGACCCATTTGTCTCTTCCTCCATCTGCATCTGTCAGTTTTCTTCTCTATTTCTCCACTTCGGCTCATTGCGCGATTAGGCGGCGTCGATACCTCTCGCGTATCTTGAAGAACTCAAGAACCACACTACACTCTATCCGTACGACACAAATGTGTGTAGCCTCTGTTTCACGCGTTGCGCGCTCAATTCTAATGTTTTGCCCCTATTCAGTTCCGTGTTACGCTACAACCTAAAATAGGATGTCAGGATATGCATCTTTTCTCACGTACTGTATTCTTATTTTTGTCTAGTCGGCACTGTCACCTGCCTAGAAGAAGGATGCGATCGCGTCTCCATCCCTCTTGCTAAGCGCGTCAAATCAAGGATGGCGGCTTGCGGGATGGACTCGGGTCTTTGTCCCTATATCGAGTTCGTTTCCCTTGATTTACTTCTTTATTTTTCTCATACGCGTCCTCAGACTCATGTCGAGAGCCACCCCACCCATAAACAGAAGAGAATGGCAAGAATCAAATCCGGTCGCCAGGATAACGTGCCTGTAGCATCGGTAGGCAATTCAAATTCTGTTACAATTCTGTGCTCACTCGTTATAAGCCTGGCCCGAGCCGCGTAACGGTCAAGAAGGAGTCGTCCGTGTTGGACGCTCTCAACGCGAGCTCGCCCTTTGGCACCCCACAGCGTCAACCTATCGGCTCGCCCAGGATCCCGGTCCCTTCATCGTCTAGTCCCGCCATCAACAGTGCTCCTAATAAACAACCAATCATTAAGCGCTCTTCATTGGTCCGTCTTACTCCTCGCTCGAACGTCAAACCTGAGCCGGCCGAACCTACCATTCCCCGCAAGCGCGTCAGCGACGCTGCTTTCGGCGTCAAGGTCGAAGAGAACATGCAGTTGTTGAAGAAGCCCAAGCACGAGTTACTCGACAAGGTTCCTTTAGCTCAAGTTAACCGGAACACGGTGGCGGCCAAGACAGAGATGGTCCCCGCTTCCATCCCTGCTGCAGTCGATGTCGAGGCCACTCGTGCTAGTATTGCGAGTGCGCAGACCGCTATTTCGCACCTCCAAAACCTTTACGACCGCATCCAGCGCAAGAAAAGAAGACCAAGACCGACATCACCCGCATGGGGCATCATGCCACCGAGCTCGCGCGCCTCAGGACGCACAAGGCAGACCTCGACGCGTCGCTTCCGAGAGCCGCTTCGCCCATCAAGCGCACCGCGTCCAAGATCCTCGGCAAGACCGAGTCTCTCCCCAAGATTCCGCCCCGTTCTACAATCCTGCTTTGGGGGCGGCGGCCAAGCCCAAGCCCGAGCCCTTCAGCGCGCCGTTCCCCGGGCCCGCACTGCCGTACAACGTAAAGCCCGCCGTGCAACAGAATGCGATTGCTTCGGGTTCGAAAGGGCCCCTGGCTCGCGCGCTCCCGGGCATCGAGTCGGACGACGAGATGGACGTCGATCCGGTCGTCACTCTGAATAAATACTTGCATGCGATTCCCAACATCGCACCGATCGGCGGAGCGGACCACCACGATGAAAACGGGGACTACCATGGGCGCGGGCGCGACACGTTCCATGGCCCCCAGGCAAAGGCGGACGAGTTGAGTTTTGATTTTCGTTTTATATTACCTGGTCCGCGTTCGCTTACTGACTCTGAATCGCGTACAGCATCGACAAATTCCTTATCGAAGCCGGGAACGCCGAGTTGTTCGACGGGAACGAGAGTATCGAGAAGGCCCTTGAGAAACTGGGGCTTCAGAGCACGCACGAGCTGCTCCCGTCGCTCGACATCCCGCTGATGCCGCACCAGCTTCTATGCGTCGCGTGGATGGTTGAGAATGAGCAAAAGAAGTCGATCAAGGGCGGCTGCCTTGCGGACGAGATGGGCCTGGTACGAGCTCAAATATTATTGTTGTAGCGTCTGCTGACAAGAGACTAGGGCAAGGCTAGAGCTGTTTATTTTCTTGCCCGAAACGTTTGCTGATTTTTTTCTACTTTTTTAGACGGTCCAAATGTGTGTGCATTTCTTCCCCCTGTTTGGTGATTTGACTGACGACGCCGGCGCGTACTAGGATCGCTTGCATGTGCAAGAATCCCTCGGACGACCCAGCGTGTAAGACGACCCTTATCCTCGCTCCGTTGGCGTTACTAGTGCAGTGGAATCAAGAGTGAGTTCGCTTGAAACTAACCGTGCCCGTCTAACGATTTCCTAGGATTTCCACCAAGACCAATGCGGACTGGAAAGTCCTCATTTACCACGGTCAGAATTTCCTCCTTTCACATTAGTAAAAACCCACTCAATTCTCCCGCAGGATCAAACAAGCCCAAGAAAAAATCGGACTTGCTCAAGTATGATGTAGTCTTGACGACCTATTCCGTGGGTGTTTTGCCAGCCACATCCGCGATTCACTTATACCGTGTTTGATAGACCATGGCGCTTGAATGGCCTGACTTTGAGGCGGAGGCGAAGAGGAAGGAGAAGGCGAAGCTCCGCAAGAAGCCAGATGACTTCATCGTGTCGGACTCGGACGACTCGGGCTCCGATCGTCCCAAGACAAAAAAGAAGAAAGATCGTGAGTGATACGCGTTTCTTATGCGTCGTCTTGCTTATTCTCGGTATTTTTTTTTTTTTTAATTAGGCGGGTTGCTGTTCCAAATAGACGTATGTCCTCGCAAAATATCTCTTCCGTATGTATCCTCATGATCCTCATCTAGTTCTACCGTATCGTATTGGATGAAGCCCAGAACATTCGCAATAAGCGTACCAGTGCGTTCTATTCAGCTCTCACTGGCTGCTGCTAATCGATCTTTGTAGGAGTGTCTCGTGCCGTAACCGATCTCAGCGCCAAATACCGCTGGTGCCTAACCGCGACGCCCATTGTTAACAGCCTCATCGACGTATACGGCTACTTGCGATTCCTGAAGGTGCGCCCGTGGTACGACTGGACGGAGTTCAATAGCCATGTCGGGCGTCTTGAGAAAAAACAACGTATGTAACGCACTTGGACCTTTTTTTTTCTCCCCTGACGCTCAATCCGCTCCACAGCGCAATTGGCGGTCACTCGTTTGCAGGCGATCTTCGGGCTCTTCTTGATGCGACGTATGAAGACGACCCTTCTGGACGGGAAGCGCCTCATCGAATTGCCCGAGAAGACCGTCGAACTCGTCTCGCTGCAGTTCTCTCAAGAAGAACGTGATATCTACAACCAGGTAAGTCGCTTGAGGCTATGTGGTCAACCTAATAACTGAATGTCGCTTCCCAGGTCGAGACCGCCCAGCAAGCCAAATTTAACAGATATCTCAAGGCGGGCACCGTCCTGAAGAACTACGCGTCCGTTCTTGTGTTGCTCCTCCGCCTGCGCCAACTCTGCTCGCATCCCGCACTCATTCAAGAGAATGGCACGTACTTCTTGGCTCCAGACGAGGTGGATGACCCTGAGGAATACCGCGACGAGCTTTCTCGCGCGCGCGCCATCATGCCTGCTGGCTTCGTGAACAAAATGAAGGACAAGTTCAAGGAGGCGGCGTTGAGGCGTATTGAGGCGGAGAAGGAGGTTCGTCTAATGCCCTCCTAATTCTGCTTGCATGATATTGACGCCTCGCTATTCCAGTCGCAGGACGCCGTTGTTGATGTGGACGATTGCCCCATCTGCTTTGACGCACTTACTTCCGCTGTCGTTACAGCGTGTGGGCATCAGTTCTGCAAGGATTGTCTGCGTGCGTGCGCGGTTTTTATATTTCAGGCAGAAGCTGATCTTGCGCAATAGATGACGTTCTGGAGACTCCTCTTCCCGAGCAGGCTGGTAATGGTAATGATCACCAGTACAAGGCCAACGAGCGGCCGTGTAAGTACTCTATCTTTCCTAGATTTTGCTCTCGCTGATATATATCTGCAGGCCCGGCTTGTCGCTCCCCTATCTGTTCCGAGCGGCTGTTCCCCAGTGCCGCTTTTGAGCCCACCGACAAGGATCTTGCGGGCGACGCCGATGGTGAGGACTCGGACATTGAAATGCTCGAGGCGAAACCAGCGAAATCCGCGTCGAAGGGCAAAGGCAAGGCCAAAGCAAAGGCCAAGAAACCTGCGCGGAAGAGCGCTGGGCGCAAGTTCATTGTACTCGATTCCTCCGACGTTGAGGGCGGCGCGAACAGCGACGAGGAGAGCGTATCGGAAGACGATTACAAGGACAGCGACTTGAGCGACTTTATCGTGGAGAGCGACGAGGACGAGGAGGAGAAGGATGCCCGCCGCGCGATAAAGAACAGGCTTGGGAAGCGTCGGGCGATCACCACCATTGTTGACTCTGACGAAGAGGAGGACGACGAGATTGCGCCCGAGGAGAAGGAGCTCCTATTTGGCGCGAAGAAGAAGAAGCTCACCAAGGCCGAGATTAAATTGATGCCGCGCTTTCTACCTTCGACCAAAATGAAGGCCATGATGGAGGTCCTCAAGAAGTTGGCGGAGGAGAAGCCAGATGAGAAGGTCCGTCGGCTCTTGTCCTCTGGCTCCGTCGAATTCACCCTAAGCTTGCAGACGCTGATCGTCTCTCAATGGACGGGATGCCTCAACATCGTCTCGGATTATCTCACTGAGGCCGGGATCGTCCATGTCAAGTATGTGCGAACGTCGCGTTTCTTTCTCTTGCTTAATGATAGTGCAGGTACCAGGGTGACATGAACCGCAACAAGCGCGAGCAGGCCGTCCAGGTCTTCATGGCGAAGGACAAGGCGCGCGTTATGTTGATGTCCCTAAAGTGTGGTGGTGTGGGTCTTAACCTGACCCGCGCCAACAACGTCATCTCGCTGGACCTCGGCTGGTCGCCCGCGATCGACCAACAGGTAGTCGGTCCTCACACTTGCTTTGATCCAGTTCTAATATTTTTCAAAGGCGTTCGATCGCGTCCACCGCCTCGGACAGCACCGCCAGGTGATTGTGAAGCGCATGGTCATTGAGAACACCGGTATGCGACTCTCCTCTTATGAATGGTCCTTACTGACTTCGTACTCAGTCGAGGACCGGATCCTCGCACTCCAAGAGCGCAAACAGAACCTCGCCGACGGCTCCCTCGGAGAAGGTAAAGGCGCCAAAATCGGCCGTATGAGCGTTCGTGAATTGGCCACCCTGTTCGGCCTCGACGCGCGCGGCCGTGTCCTTGCCAAAGACTAGAATTCCCCAGTACCTCAGATATCCTATATTAGAATGCTTATGATCGATACAACCTTTCTTGCCCGTGCATGTTATTCTATGATACGTTTCCTATACTTTTTGTACTCTGTTGTTATATTGAACTGTTAGATTAGACGATACAACTGTTTTCAGCTTTCAACTTGGTTTCCTCCATAAGTCTATTGAAAGTGAGGGGGCTTGAATGAAAACGGCGCCATAGCACGAGAAACAACGCAAGCCTCATGAAGTCGGATAAAAGAGGTACAGTCTCGGTGAAGAAAAAATGGCTGGCTCAACGTTAGATAGATGGACGAGTTCTCGATGATGCTCTCTATGTTTTCATACTTTTGTACTCCGTTAAGTTGAACTATTATGTAGATTAGAGATGATGATACTACTTTTTACTATTGAAGTTTGTCGCCTTCTTTAAATCGGCAGCGATCTTGTCGATATCAGCGATGTGCCGTTCAGTGAGCTTTTGGAACTAGCGGAATGTCAGCGGCTTGGATGGAGTACGAAGACAGACTCGCCTCTTCCTGCTCAATCGAGTGTTTTTGGTAGTTCCCTCGTTTCACACTGGCCTGGTGGAGTTTGCGGATCTGGACGCGCACATCCTCGGCTTTTCGGGTGGTCGCTGCGACCAAGGCTGTATTAGATTCGACGGTCGGTCTGTGTAATACTTAGGATGGACTTGCGTATAATTCAAACAACGCACTTCGGTATAGGAATTTTAATCGTCCGGCTGTCGTGTTTCTGGGGAACAATGTTCGGGATTTTTGAGTCGTACAGACCCTTCTCGACTTGCTTCATGGTCTATTCAGCAAGTGTAAGTCGTTTGTGGTTTGCCCCTGCAGAATTGTATTCTCGCCCAACGCACATTTTCGTCGAATATTGTTATCAGCAGGGTTGAGCCATCCCGCACACCCACGGTCGCGACCTCTTCCAGGCGTAACTCCTTGTCGCTGTTGGGCAGCTTCACGCGCACCGGGTCGAGCACCGCCGCCGTGACGCGCCCCGTCGCGCGGCTTTCGACGCCCGCGCATTCTTTGCGATACCACTCAACCGCGGCCTTCATTTTCTCATCACATTTGGCGTACTCGGCGCGCGCTGCTTCGTCCGTTATGGGCTGTTTGGATCCAGGAACAAGGTCTGCTGTGGACTTTGCTGTGGACTTGTGTTTGTTCGCGTAGCCGCGCCGGGCATCGCCTGGAAGACGTGTAGCGGGCCATGGGAGAGGAATCTGTAAATTCCGGGCGAAGACCGCAGACCGCAAGCATAGATTTGCGGGTGTGCGGAGCGCGACTTGACGCAGCAACATTTGAGGTAGTGACAAGTCGCGCTGTGACCGCGAGTCACACGGCAGAAATCCTTTAGAAAAACAGTATAGGTAGGACTACAAATCGTCTACAGGTGAGTTAGGGTTACAAGCTGATTGTCCGTATCATAATTGTATCGTATAAATGGTCTAAGGTCGTCAAATAATCATCCCGAGAACCATACTTGAAAGAACAGCAAACAATGTCGACCAGCGAAACTGGCTGGACCTGCTATCTCCAGAATGGGTTCCCAGTGCAGCAACACCAGTCGGAGCCCCCGGTGCGGCGGTCGTGTACGTGCGGACATATTTCAGCTCAAAGTAAGCATCGTTGTAGTTGCTTCCATCGCCGACGACATTATCATTATACTGCACGTTCATGAGCACAAACGCCATCGGATAAGCCCAGACTCACGCATATTCCGGTGGGTCCAGTACCGGCGCAGGTTTCGAGATACTTTTCGGGAATGCCGGCGCTGGAAGATCTATTGAGTAACGTGTATCCTGTATCGACATTGGACGACGCACTATTCTCCGCAGAGCGTAATATCTGCAGAATGGTTAGCGGCGCCCAAGGCAGTACACTCGCTTGAGCTCACCGATCACTAGATTCTGAGGCCCGAAGAAGTCCTCGATTGTGCAGGTGGTGTTAACGTAGCTCGCGGACGGCGGGCCCCAATCTGACAGGTCGATGGACGACGTGGCCGTCGCTTGAGTGATGGAGGCCGGAATATTTGGGCGCTGTTCGCAGATGAGTAAAAAAGCAGAGGAAGGGCGCGCACACTACGTACGCTCCAGAACCATATGCTGGCCCGAGGGGTCAGAACAAGGGTCGCCGCGCAATAGGAGAGGAAGCTACGTACAAAATGCTAACGGTAAAGCCTATGAGCGAGGTTCGCAAGGAGAGGGCAAGGAGCCTACCCAGTGTAGTCAAATTGTGCAGCCCAAACGCCGCCGCCAGCAGCTGCGAACCCGCTCTGAAAGCTGTTCGGCGTGTTTTCGCCAACGAGGCAGCCGGAAGGCTGCGAGCAATCATCCATCGACGAGGTCCCTTTTTGGCCGGCCGGGGTCGTGTGCACACAGCCTTGGGTTGTGTGCAGTGCATATTGGTTGTTGAGATCCAGGTTGATACCTTCGATGATACTGAAAACGTTGGGTCAACAGTTGACGACCAGGATACGGAGTAAATATTCACTCGATCTCTCCACCACTCGGCCATGCGGGACCCATCTGGTAAGAAGTCAGTTTGTAGAAAGGGAATGTAGGATGAGACGTACGGTCCATATGCTCGGCCAAACCTCAAACAGGGCTCAAAATGAAAGGTCACCGGAGATCAGGAAGTCCACTCACTGAACAGCCATAGGGCAGATGTACCGCGTCAATAATCAACAAGCTTCCCATTGCATAAGACGATTTAGTGGTAATTCGGACCTTTCCAAGCACGAAAGTTAATTGTAGCCTCATTTGCAGCCCCGCTCGCGCTCACTGAGTTCCGTTTCTGATTAAAGGGGACGTTGGAGAAGTTGTCGACCTTGATGATGACATTTCCGGCCGCGTTAACCAGGGCTAGTTCCTGCGTAAACGCGTCGGCTTGGTTGAGCCACACAACATCGCCTATGGCCAAATATCAGTCGTATCCACGCAAAACATGGTTCTTTGGCACACACCAAGGGTGAGGTTGTCGTAATTCCCATAGAAGTCCCAATTATCGAAGAAGGTGAGCCCAGAAAAGTCATCCACAATGTTGTAGCACGAAACCACCGAGAAGAGCAAAGAAAACAGCGAAAGCGAAGAATAGAACATGAGTAGTAAATCTAGGGGGGTCGTGGTATGTACACAAGTGAAGCCCGGGTGCAGGGCGCCTGCCGGCGAGCTGGAGCTCCTGGGAGTAAATATCGGAAAGTGAACTTTGCCATCAACCAGGAATAAAAACAACACGAGGCGTGCTCCATGCGCTGGCAAAATCGGCCCGAGTCTGCGGTGACCGTCATGACTGCGCCAGGAAATCCAGTCCAAGAAGAAAAAATACAGCTAGGGCAAGGTTATAAGTTCCCCGGAACGCTGATAGCGCTTATTCGGGCACCGTTCACTATTCGGTTAAAGTCAATTTTAGCGCTGAAAGCGAGTGGACAACACATACAAACAAAGACCTTTGGACCGCAACCACCAACTGACGCCAAGACGTTCTATTCAGATTTGAACTCGATCTTTTCAGCCTTGAAAACCCTCTTCGGCATGCATTTAACTTAGGACTTTTTAAAGGATTCAGCGGCCGATGTCCAACTGAAGCGTCCAAGGTTGAACAAGAGGTTGTCGGCAATAATGAATATAGCGTTGCTTCTATCGATTCTGGGCATTAACGCCTGAATTGCCTCCCCCCTCATACGTGCCCAGCGAGTGTACATATCGCACTGAATTTCCGGAAATTTCGGGCCGATGTGCAGCTACTCTCCGAGTCTTCCGAAGTGTGCCTCGCCGACGATCCCATTCGCCTCCCCGGTTCCTTGCCTAGTCCCTGAAAGAAGCGGCTGATCCAGTATCGCCCTGGACTATTGCATTAAAGCCCTCGCGGTGTCGGCCGATGGGCTTGAACGAGTATTTCAAGTATGTAATAATTCCGACTACTCAATTGGTTTCCCCAAACTTTGAAAATCCTTTACTTCCGCAAATTATTCTCCCGGGGGCATGCGCAGGAACGAACCAAATACCTTTATTCATCTCATTGCCGTACCTCAAAATCGCAAATATATTGGGATCCACGAGTCTATGCGTCGAAGTAGCGGCTCCTTTTCGCTTCCGTTAACGCCTTCTTCTTCCTTCGTCGGTGGTTTTGATCCAAAACCTGCGTTCATCTCGCGCCTCATTGTTTCGAACTTGCTCTCTTTTACGCCAGTAAGCACTCAATCTGGACGAGCGTACCTAAACTATCGGGCTCATGACTGCTTTGGAGCCACGAAGAAGAACTACATGAGGCTTCGATCATCCTCCTCATCCCTTGGATTTTACACGATTTCGGCTAGGTGCATTCATTCCCGCCCCTCTTCGCTGTCTTTGGGCTGCCGAAACGGCCATTCTGAATGCGGATCTGGTCGCATTTGATAGGCTATGTATGAACGCCAAATGGTATAAAGAGGGAGGCTGCTCCTCGTAAATATGCACCCCTGCTCCTCTTTTCCTTCCACTGCACAATGTTTCCCTTCATCGTTCTTGCTTTAATTTTCCCTCTCATTCGTGCTGCAGCGGTAGGTCGCCATTGATTTGCCTGCTCCTCCTTCGTTCACGAGTTATCCACTGTCCTGTCAGACCCTCAAGCCTGGCGTCTACCACGTCGTCAACCTAGGTCACCCCTACGCGCCGGCGTCCTTTGACAACAAAAACAGAGTAGTTCTACCGCAAGATTTCAGCGGAAACTACGACCTGGTATTGACCTTCTCTTTCTCCCCCGTCCCGATCATGCTTACCTTCTTTACCAAGTGGGAAGTTGTGACGCATCCTGAACATGCGGATAGAATCACAATCCAAAATCTTCGCGGGAAGAACTATGCACAGATCTCCTCTCCCGCTCAAGTGCGCCGTGTTCCGCCACGTTCCCCTTCTTCACTTTTAATTTGTGCGCCACAGGGTCAATTTGTGTCCACTGGCAGCCACCCTACAGCTTTCTCCACCGTCCTGTCCGGCACTGCTGACTTCCCTGGCGACGACGTCATTATCCCAGACACGCACTTGGACTACTGGACGGTACATAACATTCCCTCCGTTTCCACCCGGTTTCTAATTCTTCAACTCAGATCGGTGCTCCAGGCGGATTGGTCTGGACCTATAACAATACTGTCGGACCGGAGGTTTGTGCCTATAACCGATGACAGCTGAACCATTTCTTGACCTACGATAGGTTTCTTTGCGTCCTTTGGGCGCCAATCGCACTGCGGGCCAATATTGGATGTTCGCGGCTGAAGGATCTCTCCCTTTCCTTCCCCGCGACCTCAACGAAACAATGGAAGCTATCCTCAGTCCCCGCCTCTTCTTCCCTTCCTAGTCCATCGTGAAAAATTAAACTCTCCATTCCTTTCCAGTAGAGTTATCGTTCCCGTACATAATCGTTTCATTTTTCGATACATCCCCTCTTAATTCACCTTGCAAAATAATGTCATTGCCGATCTTGGTTCAATATCACATTTCCGACGAGATTCTTCTTTCCACGTGAGATGCGTCCTTATACAAGAAGGGTGAGTGCGGACAAGGGTTAGAACGACGATTGCGCCCTAACAGCGCGTTTTGTAAGCGGATGAGATACTACTGCCGTCGGGCCGCCTTTACGAACGCTTCAGAATCTCTACGGAAGCCATAATAACGGTAAGGATGTTCATGATAAGGAAAAATCCTTGATCCACCGCGTGAATAAATGCTGGAAGAGAGGTAAGTGCGGGAGTGGAATGGTTCTAGGCCTGCTCACAAGCGCGGCAGCAGGCTGGTCGTGTGCAACCATGTGTCTGCAGAGCCAAGTTGTTCGTGAATGAAAGCATACACCGGTACTCATCGGCACTCACCCAGCTTCGAATACAGTCACAAAAGTAATATTCCCGCCTTTTCCGTTCCCGCCTCCAGCGCTTCGAACCTGACCGGCGATCTCTTTGTGACCTGGGATGACCAGGGAACGCCTTCTGCTGCAGAAAACTGGCTTTTAAATTTCGTGTCAAGATTTTCAACCCAAAGTTCGTTTCCCTGGATTAACTGTCAGCTCAAGCGCAGGATTCGGACCCCAATGATACCATATAATTCGCCATCATGTCTGTCAGTCGCATCCAAATTTGTCAAGCAGAAGCTGGAATGGAAGAGGACGAACCGGCCTTCCCGGCGTACACCAACAGCCTACGCCGTCGTTAATAAGCTCTGGAAGCAGTTCGCGGCGTTGTGAACCCCTTGGCGAGTTAAAGTTTTTGGCGAAGTGTTGTTATAGGAGAGGCTGTACCTTCGCCGCTCATTGAACTCACGGTTCATGTCCATGTTGAAGCTTCGGAAGGACCGGCTGGGTCAACGCCAAGGGCCGTCTTCACCTTTGGGTTATTCATCCACGTCTCAACCCACGGTGTGCGTTTGTAGCAGTGCTCCGGACGGTCGGCCGCATCGCATTTCTTCCGCAGGTCGTACCAATTCAAGTCACTTTCTGGTTCAAAGAAATCTGCGGCAAGTTCGTGGAACTAAAAGCGGAGCGTACTCATTGATGGCTCGAACAGCCGCGATCTGCAGTAGCGAGATGCATGTCCACAGGTAAAGTCCGTGGTGTATAGGTTGCATATCTGTATGAGCAACTTGCAGGTCGAGACGCTGGACCGCAGCTTCGTGCACTCCGGGCCTTCGGATCGTCATAAACGGGATATGGCCCATTACAGACGTAGTCCACAATAGAGGGATCTGAATGTACGGATCGGTGATACCATTCGCCAGAATCACGGAAGCCAGGTTGATCTTGGTTGCTCTCGGATTCGGGAAACCGTCAGCGCGTGGTTAGCGTGCCAGATGACGGACGCAACGTTGGGCCCATAGATTCCGCCAAAGCTCTCCCCGCTACATGGAATGGGAGTTTAGAATATTGAGGGAATTGCTCAAAGAAGAGTTGGAGGAAAGCATAGACATCTTTGGCCGCGTCTGCGCAGTTTTTTACGGAGGCACCAGGGTCAGCGTACGAGAAACCCACGTCGGAGGCTGATCCAGGAAAATCATAGACGCCTGATTCGTCCAACTATGAGGGTTAGGTGCGGTGTTCGTCCTTCAGATGCGATAGAACATGGACCGAGTTCGAACAGAAGACCAACGGCAGAGCTGTCTCCTGCATTTCTGTAAGGATATATGTTGTACGAAAATTAATCGTACCGGGACCACCATTCATCCAGAGGATTAACGGGTCGGTGGAAGGCGAGGAGCGTGATTCAAAAAACCTGCCAGACCAATATTTTGTTAAATGACCACTGGTCGACTGTTGGAGTTGAACCGACCAAAAAAACATGTGTTTGTCCTTGGCGATATTGAAATACCCAGAGTACTGTTTGACTGAGCTTTCACAAAGCTTGGGAGAGACGATTCGAAATTGGTCAGTTTCAAGAGCAAAAGTAGTTTGTTCGTCTGGCGAGACATCATGACTGGCATTTCGGAGCGAGCAAAAGTCTTACATGAGAAGACTTGGTTCAGAAAGTCTTTGGAGTTGTAGTACCATTCGTTGACGGTCTCTCTTAATCTCCTAGAGAGGGTGGCGTCTCCGTCGATATCTTCGAATGCCGTTTTTACATGTGAAA
>JARJLF010001017.1:0-108409 GCA_029378395.1 Mycena leptocephala
AGACCAGTATCATGTTTGATGAAAAACTGGCCGAAGATCGTCACGTCAACCGCCTAGAGGATAGCTACATGCTCTGGAAGAGCGTATGCGCCTGCAAGCTGCTTGCACGGACACAACTGGTGCTCTGTAAGCATCGCAGTCTCTACTGATGCCCCAATGCTGATTCAATGCCGTTCTTCTTTCTTCGCATCTTCCCGGGTTGTATTCGAGTAGTCCTCAACAAGTGCGATCTGTTACAAGCCAAGCTCATGCGTGGCGCCAAGATCCGCGACTCGGTACCAAGTTTCGGGGACCGACGGAATGATGTGGCGACTGCAACGCGATGTATGTCCCGTCCATTTTTCATTTTTTCCTCGTTTCCTCGTCTTTCGCAAGAGTCCCTTTCGCTAGTGCCGGCTCCTTGCCTTTTCAATAAGGTGGAGTGTACCACTGTCTCGGCGCTGGAGCTGCCCGCCACTTCTCGCATCGCTATTTGCATTTGCCTTGGTGTTTCAATGTCGCCTGTTCGCTCCTTCCTTCTGGGGTCAGAGCCATGGGAGGGTTTTTGGCCGGCATGCGCTATCGCGGTCCTTGCCCCCCTTGGTATGCCCCGAGTACTCGTCCTCGCGCCACTTCCAATAGATTCGTTTGGGCCCGTTCGCGGCCGCTTTACCTCCACGCAACTCACGCGTCCTTCCCCCGCAGACTTCCAACAGCATTTCAAGGAGATACAGCGCACCTACTCTCCCGTCCAACGTCCATTCTATGTACACCTTACATCCGTTATCGTCCGTCCTTCTCTTCTATTTCCCATCTGATCCTGACTCCCCCGTCCCAGGACACCAAATCTACGGCCGTCACCCTCGGCGCTGGTGCGTTTTTTTTTCTACCCCTTCTTATTTTTTCTGCATGCTCACCCCTTCTTGACTCAGTGGAAGAATCGATTCTACGCGACCACCTACGGCGTGCCGACCTCATGTGATTTGACGACCGTTCTACGCCGCATACACGCTGCAATGTTACCATCGTACATCTACCTACTCTATGTGCTTTCCTGCTTTCTTATGCCTACGGGCCACTGTATCCTACGTACATACGTCCTCTAACACTGCCTGTAACTTATTTGGTTTGTAGTCTGTACATACGTCATTAGGACTGGTTTTCTCGGTTGGTGCGAGAAATGATTGATAGATATGAAAGAAATTGTTGCATGTAAATAACTTATGTCTCCCGTGTATCACTGCGGTCAGCTATTTCCTGGTATGCGTATCTTCCCTTACTTTCGACCAACTTTCGACCCTAGTTCTTTCTATCTCGCTAACCCAGTAACATCGCAATGCAGGCAAGATGTCGTAGTGCAAAATGGCTTTGCCTAGGTCAATTTTGTATCGTCGGCCTTCGGAACTTCCGGAAATACAACTGACAGATATTTAGCTCAAGAATACCGCCCAAGAATCAAGAAAATCGAAAGATATAGACCACCCGAATGAAGCGGTCGTTTGGTAAACCGGCCTATCGTCAGAGTTTGCAACTAGCTATGAAAATAATCTTGAGCTCGGGGTGCAAATTGGACTCTCTACACTATTTTATTATGGTGCTCTGATCTCTCTACTTGATAACTTGACAATGGGTGCATTAATGATCAGTTGCTTGGTACTATATATCATTTAAATTTTTCGTGACTAGTTTAATCAATCTCATGTCTGACGAGCCTCAGAGGATGGCATTGGTGTCCGGATCTGCAAATTATGTGGGTGATCTGAAGCAGCTTTGAAGCTGTTGGAACGCAGCAAACACTTAACACTACTTGAGATAGGGGTCAATTTCCCGTTTAGGTACTCGGAACAGATCGGCCCGTTGTCAGAGTTGGTTCTGCGAGTTGAAACTTAACGGTTGGTTTGGCACCAATACCACGTCCTGCGAGCTATAATAAACGACGATAATAACCGTCATGCACAGTTCTGGGGTTGACAACAGTGTGTTTTCTATGTAATCGCAAATCAATCGTTTCATTACTTAGGGTTGTTGTTCACAGTTGCCCTTTTTCGCCCTTTTTGCCATTCTCTTCGTTTTTTGCCCGGTTTTTCCCCCTTTTTTCAATTAGAAGTACAATAAGGGTCGAAGACCAACAAAAACGGGGTCCTACCTGCAATTCTGCGGGAAACGGAAAAAAAAGGGCGCGAAAAAGGGTGCCAAAAAGGGCTACTGTGAAACCCCTGGCTAGAGCTCTCTTTTTTCCACCCTTTTTCGTCCCCTTTTTGGCTCCCTTTCTCCATTTTATGCAGCCTGGGTGCTCATATCACTCCTCAAAGGTCACATACCACCTCAAATGTTCAAAAAGGACTGGGGTGAATTTTTCTGGATTTTATAGCACGTTATCTGCCAGGCATGAAAAATGGCCCAAAAAGGGGAGCAAAAAGGGCGTGAAAAAGGGCGACTGTGAACAACCCTATTTCACAACATGGTTCAATGCACGCTTACGCTACAACCTGCGCGGTAGTTGTAACGTCTGTTTGTAAGAGGCTACTACGCTTGCGCTCGTTATCTTTATTTTAGGAGCAACTGGCCGGCACGATAATCATATTCCACGGTTTCAACACCTGAATAATTAGGATTGAAATAATTTATTACGAGTATATCACATCTCTCCGAGTTGAACTAATCGGTCGGCATCGGAGTACGAACTTTGTCGGAGTTTCGATCCTATTTGAAGACGTGTTTATATTTATGACGGAAGATCCGGCGTTTAATGTTCCGCGAGTCTAAAGTCCACGCAGGTTCCGCGTTGGGGAACGTTCAACGCGGCTTGGGTCACTTCAACTAAAGCGGGTAAAAAGACAAATCAGGAATAAGCTTGGTTCCGCATTGGCAAACTCAAGACCAAGCATCTTCTGCGCAGATATAGAACCAAGTTTGGCCGAGGTATATTTTTATTTCAATACTGTGGGCAAAAGTGTAGTTAATCTCTCTGGGGTGGGTAATAACTTCTACTCAGGTGAACACTGGCAGAATACAAGTAACAAATTTTGGTTAAGATATTGATGAGCAGCTTTGCTATGCGCTAGTATGTGGAATATCTTGAGCAATTCGTGATTCACGGTCGTCGGTATTTGATCAAGTCCCTGATTTCGCTCAGTAAAAAATTATGCGGATGTCGTCTACATCACAAGATTTGAACTCTGATTAATTTTGTACTCGCTACGCCCTGGGGAGCTTCTTTGATTTTTTTCCTAATTAATACTTCAGAGGATATGTATTTGTCACTGTTATGCGTCCATCTGATCTGGATTTTGCCAAGCTGATCTCCGCCGATGACAAACTTTCTCACCAAAACATATGGCTGTCATTGGCTGAGAAGTGCTCGAAGAAGAGAACTTGGCCAGTTGCGAGATTTGACGCATGTGCGCATGCTCTGTAGCCAACCGACGCCAACTTACGGGTAACGTTTTTGAAACCATATTTATACACTTTCCAACGGATCATTGAATGGTCTGTGGCGTCGGACTTAGCAGAAATTGACCACCTACTGTAACCCATGTATCACCTATATCAGTAACATATGTCTGCACCCACGTTCCGTCCGAATCCGTCGGCCTAGTGGCACATATACGTTGATTGTACGTCGGCGGGTAACTCACTGAATACTTTTCACAATCAACGGTGGAGTGATGAAATCTGACTCCTACGTTCATCCGGAGAGAGCACAGCAGAGATATCCAATAAAGCTATCGTTCGACTGGATATAGACGCTCGGACCTTTTACGAACGAGTTCTGCTTGAAGTTACAACTGTGATAGAACAATGATTGGGGGGGTCCACGCACATGAATATCTGGCTGCCTGGGATGGAGAATTCCCACAACCCCTCCCGCGACGTAAGTATCGTAAACTGCTCTAGTACACAATTCATTCCTGACTTCCGTCTAAACAAGGTACAAAGTTCAACCATTTATAGCCTGGTCACAGTTAAAGTTTACCCCGTTGGCTGGCAATCATCAATCATAACATAGTCACGGGGGCCAGGAAAATTCGAGTTCAAAGAAGATACATAACTCGGCCGGCGACTTACCGCCTACGCCATGGGAATTCGAAAGAGCGAGATGGAGGTATTGAACAGACGTAAAGTTGGTGCACACTCTCATTGAAGACCGTACGAGTGGTTGAGCATCGAGTAGGGCGTGTGGATGTAGTCCCGGAAAGACACCCAGTCTGGTTGGGTCACCTCAGGAAAGAACGCATCTAATCCGGGACCATTCTCAGGCCAGAGAACGCCAGCGGGCTGGGAGCCATACGAGTTTGTCACATCGGCGACAGTTTCTTCAGCCGGCGGACTGGAAGGTTCATGAGTTGTCACCGAGGAACGAGCGTACGTGAAGACATGCCAAAAAGGTTCCAGAGCAATGGCGAGCTCTGGGATATTTTTAGCCAACAGGGGAATGAGGTGTCGTGCCCGTGCCAATGCCAAATCGCCCAGCTCAAAAGACGGGACAGATTTCTTCGCATTCGATAACGTTGAGATGAAAATCCGGAGTTGGTGCAGAATGCGTTGCCACGCTGCCGCGTCGGACTGATCGGTAAGATCTGCCTGCAGAACAAGTCGCACAAGCAGAATAAGACATGTAGAAAAATGGAAAGCAGAATCTACCACTGGTTAATGAACTTGAGAGAATGACGAGGTTGTAGCTCACAAGCGGCGAAATATCCTCGAAGATCGTCCGGAGTGAGTGATGACGTAAATGCAACCACTTCCTGTGTAACCCTCAACCCGCTGTCGTAGCTGAGTGTGCAGCAGCAAGGGGAAGATCCAAATCTAGGACACTCCGAGCTAAAAGAAGCGCAACGGCAAGATAGGAAAGTTGGAGAGAACCTGGGAAACCGGGTAAACATCGCAGCCGAGCCACGCAGCAAAGACATACGAAACCCAGGAGTGAAATAGCCGTTCAAAGACTGGCCCATAGCATCCAGCCGATGTTTCCACGTGTCGAGTTCTAACCCAAACTTGGATATGGTCGTCAATATTTCTCGGGTATCGTTTGGTCGGTGGGACGGCCGAACGACATGCAAGTGGCGCAGGATGCGATCCAAAATGACAGTGAGTTCACATAGCGCAACGAAGGCAAAGTCATTTGTGTCCTCGACTGGCGGAAGTGGCACGTCCCAGTCACTATGATGAATGTAACTGGAACGACCGTAACATAAAGCAGACCTATGAACAAAACCGTTCAGCGAAGCTGCCACATAAAAGGACGGAATACGAACCACTTGTCCTGTTGTAGCACTGCCCACCACAATTTGACTCGGAGGCTTTTCTCCCATTTCGGAATCAACCATGAAGTGCAGTCGAGATGCAAACCCATCAAACGACCGGCTGCAATGGTCTGAACGCGCATTATTACGAAGTTCAACGTGTTGAAAAAATAGAACTTACTTGACCTAGCAGGATGGAGTTACCGGTTGGATTCAGTGACGGACGTCCGTCCAAATCAAGAAGGTTGGCCTGAATTGTTGATACCCGAGCACTCCGTGATTGTGCGCGGTTAGTTAGTGTGGTAATTTTCCAAGCGTCGCCCGCTAGATGTCGTAACTGGTCATCATAAATGATTCCTCGAGACACGTAGGCGCAAAACAGTCCAGCAGGCAACCGCTGCTCTGGATTGTCTGCGAAATCTGAAGCACGCCATATAGGAACAGCACGTCCATCCATGCGCAGATAGCTAGATATTCGTAAATACAATAAAAAAATTCGAAGAAGAAAAATACAAACTGTTGCAAGAGACGGTGAATGTTGTTTGGTCCGAGAAGACCAATCAACTCAGCGCTGGTGTATTTCCCGACATTGTCTTCGCCGTATGGACGGGTGCGTTCGAAGAGAAAGAATACAGGCTCCACCTGATTAGTAGATACTTGACGAACTCGAAAAGGAGTGGATTGCGGCGGAGTTGAACCGTTTCTGGTCGTGCTCGTGGAATGCACTGTCGCCAGCGCGCTCAGCACCAGGGCATCCCGTTCAGCTGTTTCTCCGACATAATGTGGTTCGAATTCATCATCAGCGTCGGAATCGAGCGCTCGGTGATCTTCTTCTGACTGGGGAAAGAGAAAAAACCCATAAATTTAATGTTACATGAGAAAAATTCGGAGCATCACTAACAGAGTTCGGTGTTGATATTTCGCTCATTCCAGAGCCTAGGGTTGGCGGGTCCCAGTTAAGCACGATGTTCGAGAACGCACCCCCAAGTTCCAGCCCAGACGTAAGAGGGGATATTACGTCAGAACGAAGCGAGTTGCGCCTCTCCAGCTTCACTGAGGGCGAAGCCAGAGGGATCGACGGGCTAGTATATCCAGATGACCCATAAGAACGCGACATAGGCCGACTAGAGCTGGCCTCTGCCATCCCATTGCCGGCCTTGGGTTTGGACTCCGCTTTCTTGTTCCGCGGCCGCGGAACATCTGCTGCAGCAGGGGAGTCAAATGTGCATGCAACGGCTGAGATTTGACAGTTCAGGCAAATTCCGCTCGGTTTGGTGATACATCTAACCCTCGAATCAGATCTGGTGAGGTCTGGGACCACAAGAGAAATACCGCTGTTTACGCGACCGACATCTATCGCACGGGCGGCTTTTCCTGCGGCGTTCATCAGCGGACGGTACCGTGTAATTCTACCTGCCTGCCTACCTGGACCGGTATGGTCTTTGGCTTTCCACCCCATCCATTTTGCGAAATGATTTAGGCGCGTAGTTTTGCCGACGGGGACTGGGGGAGACGGCCGCAGGATACAAGATCGGTCGGTCTGAGGCCGACGACCTATGATTTAGGCCAACGGCGTAGTTTTGGCCGACGGGACTGGGGGGAGACGGTCGCAGGATACAAGATCGGTCTGCGACTGACCGTGACAGAGAGTCACAAATCAATCAACCCATCAACAAACTCGATTACCACGATAGGAAAACGCAATGAAAACAACAAAACATAACAAATGTTCGGAAATCATTGCACATGTTCCCCGTCGGGAAGGTCGCAACCCATAAAGGGACGGCCCCTGTTTTCCGGGTTCCCGCATTCCAATTCCACTGCTCCCCATCCTCCATGCAGTCTATTAATCGAAACGAAGACTCTGCCTTCTGGCAGCAAGCAGACGACTGTCTTATCCGATATTCAGGTGGTGCCCCGTTTATACGCCGTATCATTGAACGCGCCGATGGCGTCTATCTCTATGACGCGGATGGAAAACGAATTATTGATTTCACTTCGGGTCAGGTAAGCACTGCTACCCTTGACTGCTATTTTTTATTTATCGATACCCCAGATGAGCTCGATTCTTGGACACTCAAACCCGGAGATTGTCGCAATTATCCACAAACAAATTGCCAACCTCGACCATCTTTTTTCCGGGATGCTCAGTCATCCCGTCGTGGACCTCGCTTGTATGCTGAGTAGTATGCTGCCGCCGGGCCTCGACAAGGTGCAGCTGCTGTCTACGGGTGCGGAGAGCAACGAGTCAGCTATTCTGCTTTTTGTTCAGCTCTCCCACTGACCGTTCCCAGATCAGCCATTCGCGTAAATAATTTATTTTGTTCAACTCTCCCCCTGACCGTTCTCAGATCGCGAAAATGTACACTGGAAATTTCGAGATTGTCGGTGCGAGCTGGATGTATGATTTCTTCTATTCCAGCTCATCGTAGGCCTAGGCTTGGCGAACTCCTGGCATGGGGTTACATTCGCTGCTGCGTCCATGACATATCAACTCACTCGCAAAGGCTACGGTCCAGCCGCTGCCGGTTCGTTGGCACTCCCCACGCCAAACGGATATCGGAGTCCCTTCCGCAATCCGGACGGAACGTACGACTGGAAGACGGAACTCGACTACGGGTTCTCACTTGTCGACGCCCAATCTGTGGGTTCTCTTGCGGCGGTGATCGTGGAGCCCATCCTCAGTTCCGGCGGTGTTATCGTACTGCCCCCGGGCTATCTCCGACGGCTGAAAGAGCACTGTATCGCGCGTAATATGTTGCTTATTGTCGACGAAGCACAGACAGGTGTCGGCCGCACAGGAAAGAACTGGGCCTTTGAACATGATGGCGTCACACCGGACATTCTCACTCTATCCAAGACTCTTGGTGCGGGCCTCCCGCTCTCGGCTGTGGTCACTTCGAAGGAAATAGAACAAGTCGTGCATTCGCGTGGATTTTCTTTCTGAAAGTCGAGTTTAATTCCGTTCGTATTTCATTCACTTATCTGGCTCCTACAGTTACAACCCACGTCTCGGACCCGTTGCCGGCCGCAATAGGTCTCCAAGTGCTCAAGATGCTCGTGCGCGACAACCTCGCCAGCCATGCCGAGCACCTAGGTCAGCGTTTTCGCGCCTTTCTCTTGGGTCTGCAGGCGCAGTACGAATGCATTGGCGAAGTTCGCGGAATGGGTCTCATGCAGGGCATGGAGATCGTCAAGGACCGCACAACGAAAGAGCCCGATGAGGCACTTGCGACGGCGTTGTCCAACCGTATGCTGGAGCTAGGGCTGAGCGCGAACGTCCTGCGGATTCCGGGAATCGGTAGCTCGTTCAGGATGGCGCCCCCCCTGACGACCACCCAGGAAGAACTGGATGCCGGCCTTGCGATTATGGCGGAGGCATTCAGGACGACGCCCGGGGCAAACGTAATGTTGGCGGTCCACGGACAATAGCCCATTCTCGACAATAGATGGAGGTGTATGTAAACAACTGTACGAATTAGTGGAAAAATGATTTGGATTCGTTTGCATTCAGTTGACATTCGAAATTTAACATCACGTGGAAATAGTTTCGCCGCTGTTTAAAGACACCGAAGTTTCCGTGGCCAAATTCCTTCAAATTAGTAGGATAACCAGACCCAAAAAAAAAGAGAGAGAGAGGGTTTGTATTTGCATCCACACGTTCATTACCCGGATCTGCGGAAGCACTCGCGGCCTTTAGTGCTAATAGTGACTGAGATTTCTTTAGGGTCGGACATAACGGTCGGACATAATGCGTGCATATTCGAACGCTTAGACTGTCAACTTCGAGGTCACATTAGTGGCGGCAGCGCAGCCCCAGATTAGTGCCAATGACGTATGGACGGGGACTTCAGTCACTCACTCAGGTTCCAGGACCAGATAGTTCAAGCGGCCACGCGCTAGGAACGGCGAGGGGAGAAGGAATCCGAACACGGGTGCAGAAACGTGGTTCGATAATTGACGAAGATACGGAAGCCAACCATGGCATTGGCGGAATAGACCGTGGGAGTGGGCAAAAGTGTGGGCGCCGATCAGAAGTTGGTGCTGTGAATGCAAGGCCAAATAAGAGGAATGACCAAAGTAAGGACTGGACTTCCACTTCCACTGACTCACCTCTGATTCCACTTCTTCTGTATATCGCCTGGAAAAGTGTTCACACTCGCGTGACTGTCAAAGTGCCAGTGGCGTCAGAAACGAATAAAATGTTTTGTTTTTCTCGAAGAACAACTAATACCTCAGAACGAGTCTCCTTTCAATTCGAAGTTTGGAATTCTGTGGTATGTAAGTCAGAAGGTCCCCAGATGATTAACAGTACGCGCTGTATTTCCCGCGCATGCCGACGTTCCTCGCTCTCGCGTCCTCCGTAATCCTTTCCCAGACAATTTAAAAAAACACTCAAGTTTTTCTGGTTCTGCGTTCTTCGCATAGAGTTGGCTTTCACCGTCGGTTGAACACTTTGGCATATCACGCTAATTACTCTGCGCCGACGGCCACCGACGGCCAAATCCAAATGCGTTTCGCGTGAAGAAATGGTGTATTTTGCGAAAGGATAAGAATGGCGCGCAACAAAAGCAGATGATTTCGCATGTTTGGATTCCGTGGAAAAATCGGGCGCCGAGACTCAGAATGCTGCCGAGGAAGGAAGAAAGGAAGGAAGTTATATATGTACCCGGCTCGAAAGGAGCAATTTTGAAATTTGAGAAGATAACTATTGCCGACGACCGTCAGTCATATATAGCTGCAGCGTTTCTGATGTGTCTCGTAGGAAAGAGTTTCCACAAACGTCTGGCTGATCCGCAGACCGTCAGACGCGCCATCAAATGTGATATGATGATACATCATATCATCCTATATCATCTATGAAATGCGGTAGTATTGCACTGTTCCGCGAAAAAAGCCCGACGCACTGCTTATTTTGTTCGGAATTGAGATCCTCGGACGTCGATCAAGATCCGTTGTACGTTTTTTTATGATAGATAAGTCGTGTCGTCGGGGGTGGGACCCAGACAATATGGGGACATTGTGCTTGAACGGGAGAAGGACAGTCACTGAGTCAGTCGGTTGGCTGTACTGATATCATTATCTGGACGGTGCATCTGGGCGACGGGGACCAAAGGGCGCCACAGACAACTAGCTCCATATCGATAATCTCGACTCAGACGCGCCGCCAATGCGGAGGTTTTCCTGGGTATTCTCCGGAGGTTATGATATGACCTGCGGGACGTGAGAAATCATAGATATGATACGAGAGAAAGCACCTAGAAAAGGAGAACACGCGAATAGGAAAGGAGAAGACGCGAAGAATATGAGGGGCTCCGTTCCATGTATAATCTAAAGGCATCCTAATTTTAGTGCCACCACTTCGCCTGTGTGGGATAACAAAAATGGTTTGGTGTGAGTTTGGGGCAGTCGAGTGAGATAGCAGCTGCAGTACTCCGCGGATTTGAAATTGGATTGCGATTAGATGATAGCCAAGGAATCGTGTTGGACGCTGGGAAAATCATGCGACAGTTCACCTCACAAAGCGGTATATTTCAAGCATAGAGCCATCGCATTGGGAACGTTGGAGCAGTACTGTATTGTGCTATCCCAGCCAAGTATTCACAAAGTTCCACAAAAGGGGTGAATAAATGTCGTATAGTTGGTAGCGAGTTGGACTATACTCTGAATCGTAAATGTGAGCAGTTTCCTGATAGAAGGTTGAATACGCAAATCTTTTTAGATCACGTTGAGAGGACGGACCACTACGAGTGAATAAATCAAGCTGACGAGCTAGCTTTGGGGCTTTCGGGATGAGCAGGAGAAGAAGGCGTCCCTAAAAGGAACAAGCAGGTACCTACATTGAAATCCCGACTGTACCGGTTCCACATTAGAAAGATACATAGCTACAACGCATACAGACACGAGGCAGGTAGGAAAGTGGGCCTTTATTTTGATCCAGGGTCATACAGAATTATCTCTGGGAATTAAACGTCAGATGAACGGCTCGAGATGACTACGCACTGAGTACAACTGGACTTCTGGCCGCGCACCGAATGCAGACCAACGTTCTCAAGAAACAAGAAGTAGCCATATCGAGGTCAATGGTCAAGGACTGGGAATCGGAAGGAATCAGGACTGGTGGCTGAGAGCGAGGAGAAAAGTTGTTTGTTCTTGTCGCCACCTGTGGGCGACCATCATGATCGGTTGATCATTCCTTTACCTCTACTGAATTTCCAGCAGGCCTTCAAAGTTGGTGCAGGCTTTTATTGTGCGCCACGCTACGATTAAAGTCGTTGTTCAGGCTCTGATACAAATTCTACTGGCCAATTACGTATTCTTGGTTCAGGAAGAGGTAATAAACTAAAAATTCGTACTGTCGTAATTTCAGTTTCTTTTGAGTCTGACTGTGGGAGGCTGGAGAAAGAGGAGGAGAACGCAAGTCATAGTGATTGAACTAAGATTTGCTGTAGTGCAAACTGGTAAAGAACTTTCTAAGTATTGCGCATGTTGTTTTCTGACGTCCTCCACCGACGGGAATCCACTGGCATATATAGAGTTTCTTTGACTAAAATGTGGATGCCATCGGATATCCCACCGTGGACCTATGTGCTCAACAACCTTGGTCCCATAATCGAACCCATCTGCATACGAGTATTGCCATAACGTGACCGCCTGGCGTAGACGCGCGGAATCAATGGGCCTATTTGTCCCTGCCCGGCGTAAAATATGAAACGGATGGACGGTCGAGTTAAGGCTAAATTCGAGTCGCGTTGAAATTTCTGTACTCCGATCAAGACTTCGATGGCTGAGACGCCGTCAGATCAGACCCTAAGCCGATTCACGTTTCCGATTTGTCGAGCTGGGCTCTTATCGTCCGCATGACGCTTTTCAGGACTCAGAATAACTGCCCACTTCCATCAAGGGAAAATTCAACCTAGGTTGAACTCGTGGCTGTGTTGATGGTATTGATGAGTTCGCCAAAGTCCGAGTCGGGACCTCGGCTTCCGAACTTGACTCCTTTTCAATCGGTTAGTTGCTTAAGTAGCTTGCCTTCAGTGTTGTGGATTCCTTACCCGCACTTATTCGAAACCGATTCAGACATGAACGATGTCGCTGGCGCGCACGACTGGCACTCTCTTCCGGTCAAAATTTGGCTCCATCCCCGACTCACTCAATACTCTCAGAATCATGATACCTCTTCGAGATCTTGCAAAGCTTTGCAGCCTTTGCTTGAGCTACTCCCAACTCCTTTCGAATCAAGTTCGTCGACCCGTTTTATATCGTCGGATCTCACCCTTAGACTTGTGGGTGAAAAGAAGCAAAAAAGAAGCAATGTCCCAACTTCGCAGTGGAAGATACATTCCACCTCTTGGCTCGCAACGCAGGTTTGGCAATGTGTGCGAACTAACTCTTAACTCTATAGCTAGTTCCAATTCAGAATCATACTTTCGCAACCCTAGGCTGGTCCTGCGGAATATAATGCGAGTAAGCCTGTCATTGGAGATATCTCTCGCCGGCTCTCGCTATGCCCCGAGGGCGGCTATCGCCAATTTCATCCAGATATTGCACAGCATGCAGCTAGAGGAGATGCAGCCCCCTACGCCAGGCGTCCGTGCATTTTTGCTCCCGCTGACCCCTGGGCAGCTTGCTCAGCTGGCAAATCCCAAACGCATTACATTTTATGGGGCCAAATTGACTATAATGGTGGGTGGGTCTTTATCTATCTCTTTGGAACCCTATTTAAATGCATCGACTGCCTGCAGAGCATCTTGCCCGACAGTTGCGAGCACTCTGCCAAATCATTCGCTGTCGTTCACGGCAGGACGGCTGCACTTGAACATACTCTTCACCGTGTGCTTCCCCCTTGGACTATTATCGGCCCGTGTGAAATGGGAGTCTCTTGCTTGCCAGGCTTTAACACCTTTCTGTCCACACGTCACGACATGTTAGAGTTTCTTGGCAGTCACCTCGGTTACAGCGACCGCCGCGAGCTGAAGGTCACCCAGACTTCTTGACTTCTTGACTTCTTGCCAAATCTCAAATCTGCAGGTGTTTCTGGCACACTTCCTGGATATATTAGACATGATGGCTGTGCCCGCGCGCTGCCTCACCAAGCTTCGGAAACTCACGCTCAGTTCTGCCATTTTCGACCTGAACCGTGACATCACAGTCATGGAAATCGACCGGATGCTCGAGTCGGCTCAAGCCACGACTCTGAATTCACCAAAATAAGTGTAAAACCCAGACACACGAAAAGCAAGAACTGGGAATTGTGGGTTTGCACAAGGAGGATTTGAGGCAGTAACAATTTCGAAGCTACTGTTCACATGTTTACATTTTTGTACCACGCGTCTGTCTAACACAAGACTAAGGTAGACCTAAATCTACCACCTGCTTTTTCCGTCCCAAGACCATTTCAACAAAAAGACTGCGGTTTGCACGTCGTAAGTCCAAGAATTATTGGATGAGTTTTGATTTTTTTATGCCGTGTAGCTACTCGGCCCAAACAAGAACGACAGCAATTACCAGTACAGCTTTTTTACCAAGTTGTTCCCGAGAACAACGACGCCGTGGGCGAACGCTCTACATCACATCACACCCAACCCCGCCTTCAACTCACTTGCCAAATCGCCTAACCCATCGCCCCCTTCCTCCCCTGGCTTCCAGTCTTTCCCTTCCTCCGCGCACCGCACGCACGCGCACACAAATCCCCACGCCTCGAGCGCGGATCTGCGTGTAGCATAGCTGGAGGCGGGGTCGACGTATGTGATGAGGAGCTCCTGCCCAGGCTCGATGTCCGCCAGCGCGCGGACGGTGATGCGGGAGAGGGCCTTGCGCTGGTCGAGATGGCGCACGGACGCGTTCGGCGCGCAGGCGTGGTTGAGGTGCGCGTGGAGGGTGTAGAGGCCGCCGTGTGCCTCGAGATCTGTGACAAAAAAAGAATGGGAAAAAAAAAAGAATGAGAATCCCAGGGATATTTATGAGTGAGAAAGTACCCACTAAGGCTCATACGGCCCAGGCCGCGCAGGAACCCCTTGTCGTAGTCGAACAGCGCCGTCTCGATCTCGGCGGGGAGCGGCTTGCGCAGGATCACAGCGACCCGCTTCTCCTCGTCCGTCAGGTTTTTCGTCTTCCCGCCCTCCTCTTGCCGCGGACGGTGGAACGTCGCGCAAACAGCTCGAACGCCTTCTTCCACGTCTCGCGGTCTGGTCCGACCTTCACCAGTTTCGATTTAATAAGCCAGTAACATCAGAGGGCGGGGCGCACGCCACCTGAAGCTATACCGCGCGCGCTCCTCCATCCCGAGCACCGCGAACCCACGCATCACCGCCCAGTCCGCCTTCAGCGCTGCCTCGCCCGCGGCATTCGCGAGGAGTAGGCGTGCGGTGCACTGTGTGAGTGCGTGCAGCGCCATCCACTCGTTCTGGCGCACCCAGCGCAGGAGCGCCATCGATGCGGGGTTCTGCGCCGCACAGAGCAGCGCGTGCGTCTTCTCAGCGCGCTTGCGGCACAGCGCGTTGCAGAACGCGGCGGGCAGTGGGCGCAACGTGCACGGGCCTCAGAAAGGGACGCAAAGAGCGTTGTGCACAAGCTGCATGCTGCACCGGCGCGCTGCTTGTCGTAGATCTCCCTTCGCGTCCATGAGCCTTACTTTCCCTTAAAATTAGAGTCTGGGCACACCATTCCGGTGCGATAACGAAGGGGTCCTCGACCCAGATCGTCTCGCCAGCTTGATCTTCTGCGTCGCCACCAGGCCTTTCCCCTTGTTCTTGTCGAACAAACGGACATCGACGCGAGGCGTCCACTGGCTGATGTCCAGGCCCTCGACGAGCTCCGAGGACGGGTGGGGTGGCGCCGCGTCTTTTGGAGGCGCAAGGGTCGCGAGAACCTTGCGCATGCGCTTTTCGCTTACTGTCCATGCGGGATAGTCTGTGCGCAGGCGGGCGTGGAGCTTGGGGATGCCGAGGGTAGGGTGCGCGGCCTTGAGCTGTGTGAGTGCGTCGTGCAGCTCTTCATCGCTGGGGGAGGACATGGTGGAAGAGGACAAGACGCGAATGCCGAATTAGGAATTAGGTTACTACTGAAAGTAGAAGATTAAAACAACAGGCTGCTTGCATACATTACTTCAATACAATCGATAGATTCAGCGAGAGCTAATGTACACAAGAACAAAAAGAAAAAAGCCAAAAAAAAAATCACTCGGTCCTCTGTCTCTTGCCGTCGCCTTCTGTTTCGCCCTCGGGCGGACTAGGTCGCTTCTCTCCGCCAGCGCCACCAGCCTTGTTTCCGCGCAGCACCTCGAGCTCCTGCTCCGCGCGCTGGCGCTGCATGCGCTCCTCCTCCCACATCCGGCGAATCTCGTCGAGCTGCACTTGCAGATCACCCATCGCCTGGTCCATGAGCAGCTTCTCGAGCGTCCACTTCTCGATATTGCGAGCCTCGTTCTCCTTGAGGTGGTGGATGTACTGCACCGCGCGGCTCAGAATCGCGCCTTTCGCCTTCTCGCCGGACCCGTTGGGCACGATGCGCCCGAGCTCGTTGATGCCCTCGTTGATGTTCCCGCGGCGGCGGCGCTCGACTTCTTTCTGCAAAGAAAAAAATATCAGCGCCTTGCTTGAAAGAAAGGGAAAGACGCACATGATTGTCCTTCCGCTGCCGACTCCATTCGTCGCTCCCCATCGTCGCTCCCCCGCGACCGCGGCCCTTGCCCCCACCGGCTCCCTTGCGCGTCGGCGACTCGGTGGTCTCGGGCTTGTCGAGGTACTCGCCGTCGTCGCCGTCCTCATCGCCATCACCGCCAGGTGCAGGCTGCTGCGGGGGGTTGGGCATGCCGCCCGTGCCGAGCATGTTGACGTTCTGCGCGGCGCCGGGGACGAGGTGGCTGAGACTCGGGGGGCCATGCGGGTGCGAGGAGGGGCCCGGATCGCTCACGCGAAAGCCGCCCGGGCCCAGCTGGGAGAGGTTGGAGAGTGTCTGAGCGGCGTCCTCCTTGAGGGTGCCATCCGCGAGTTGCTGGAAAGAGGTCAGAGAAATACATCATGTGAGGCGCGTGCGAGACGTGACGAGCGCTGCACGATCACGTGTAGACAGGGATGGGCGCGCAAGTCGGGATTCGGGGAGTGGGGGTGAATGGGGCGGGCCATAGGACCGACCCGTAGGTGCCAGGTAGCCATGCCAATGCATAAACTGGAATTAAATTCGTCGAATGGACGCACTTTAGTAAATACATTTGGTAGATGCCTCAGGAGGTTCATGAGCTGCGTCGGGTCGAGTCCGGGCAGTGTCATGCCATTTGCCTGGATCTGTGCGAGATCCATGTTCGAAATGTTCATGGGCGCAGATCCTGCGGGTGCTGGTGCAGAAGATAAGGTCGAATCGTGGCTGGGTGCTCCTGACGCCATTGGGGATGATAATTGGTGTCCCGGGGGAGATTTCAAGAAGATATATGGGTTGTGGGTGTGTCGCAAACGGCTACCAGGGCCTTGGAATGTGCTGAATACTCCGTATGCCTTTGGAGAAAGTGGTAAGCGAAATAGGGCCGAGAAGGTGAGACAATGGGAATTTTGCCTTGGGGAAGAATCAAGAAAGGATCGCTAGAGGTAAATGGCAATAATATGAGGGATTTCAGAGGGACGAGGAGGAGGAGGAGGAACGTTAATTGGATCTTGACGCTGGGCGCGTGGATCACGGGGAGAAAGAGTGACCAGCAAGTCAGGCTTTTGATAAGGGCACGACCCTCAGCACTGCCACTGGTCTCCCACGCACAGACCAGACATTATGGCATCAGATCTCGGCATTTCCCGTCATTGACTTTCGAGCTCCTGACTTCATCTGACGATTAAATGGTGCTCGATAGAACTCTGCAGCCCCCGATTTTTCCTGTAGAGTTGGAGAGGGAAATCTTCGAAATGACGGCCCACTCTCGACCTTTATCCATCCCAACGTTGATGCTGGTTGCATCTCGCGTAAAACTTTGGTTCGTCGTAAACCGTCTTCCCCTTTCAGTCTAAACTTTTTTTGTTCCAGGGTCGAACCTTTGTTGTATCAAATCATTGCGTCGGACGGACCAGATTCGACGACGGTTGCAGGACACCCCAATCTTCGGTGGCCCACTGTGGTGGTTCTCATGCAATCCAAACCACCATCCTTCTTCCACAATTCCATCCGTCATTTATTATTATGCGATGTCCAAGTCAAGCAATCGGAATTCCTTCTAAACAACTGCCATCGTGTCGAGAATCTCTTTATCCTCAGCCGTCAGCTCGCAAGCAGCCTCTCCGCGATAGGCAGTCTGCCACTGAAACGGCTTTACTGCCATCTGACCAAACTATTTGGTTCCGCGGTGCAAATCGACTTCACGCATCGAATCTTCTCCCAAATCACCCATCTACAGCTTTTTGATTATATCGGCAGTGTGGACATTTGGTCTGGACTCGCCCTCATTCCGCATCTCACTCATATCGCCCTCTTTCCCGGCTCTTATTTCATCCCCCTTTCCCTCCGGCTCCTCAATACGTGCACGTCTTTGCGTGTTCTAGTGATCATAGAAGTCGTGCACGGAGCGCCGCATGATGTACGTTTACAGCAGCTCGCTGAAGATGACCGATTTGTGTGCATACGCGCTGTTCTCATGGGGTTCGAGGCGAACTGGTACGAGGGCGCCCACACTGGAATCGATTTCTGGTCGAGAGCAGAAGATTTCATTTCCAAGCGGCGATCTGGCGAAATCCCGGGTGAGTCGTCCGCCGAACGAGATTTCGAAGCAGCGAATGATCGTGTGTTCAGCTCTTCAGTATATCCTACAAGGCAAATACGAAAACAAAGCCTGTCGGCTCTCAGAGATCTGACCAGGCCTGCGTACGTCGTCTACCCAATTCATTATTTGGTGATGAGAGATACTTAGTCTCCTGTAATCAGATTCCATAAATTTTTTGATTCGTTTTGCTCATCTGTTTCTGTCCCATATTTCTAATGTTTAGCTTGCTCTGCACCTTGAATCGCTGACACACCATATGGATCTCGATACCATTGACAGACCATTCCTTTTGTTGCACCCGGTCTCTTGTCCGTTGAGAGTCAATGAATTCGTGAATAAGATCACATTTAAAGTGCACATCTTCGTGTGGTTACCTTTCAACTTCTCTAAAAAAAACTTTCAAACTGAGGGGACCACAAGTTCTATAACAAGTGCTGCCTCTTGAGGGTTTCTCTCCCCGTTTGCTGGAACGATGTTGGCATTTGAGTAAGTTCAAATGTTGAGTGGTGTGTGAAAGCAGGAGCTTGAAAGTCTTTACCGCATTAATGTCGGATGGCCACCTTATTCTGACAGTGGAAATTTGTGAAAAGCAGCCGCGGAAGTTCAAGTAAAAAAAACAAAAACAGGCATGTTCTGAAAGAGGTACCATTATCAATTAACAAGATATAAAGTAACGATACAGACGCAGACGAATCGAGCTAAATAAGCCGTACACCTGCTGTCCAGCTCTGCACCAAATTCAAACCGTCCTCCCTCACACGCGCCAAACAAAATGTCAACCGCCTCTTCGTAGCAACGTCTCGAATCAACGAGGTGGGGATATGAATAGTCGAAAATAGCTCTGGGAGCTTCTGGTATTCCCAATGTGGCCACAAAAAATCCGACTCGGGGTAAACGAGCTGCTGGGATTCTTCCGTTGCCAAGGGGTCGACGCAACTGCTTTCCGTAATATTGAATGTCGGTTGTGGTTTGGGCGTTAAACATTCGATGGCTCCAGCTTTGTACGCCATTGATTCCGCTACCAATCTGCTCGCGCGAAATGAGTTCGGGATGTTGAAAAAAAAAATCAAAGCACTTACTCTTTCAACCGCCGTTTCTCCTCAAAAAATTGGAGAGGGTCGGGTAGCTCCTTCAGCTGAGACAGATCATACGAGACGTTCACCACAATCATCGTGTCCGGCGGGCGGCTCTTCTCGACAGCGTCTGCGTAAAATTGCTCCCCGTCTTCGTCCGTGCAGTCCGAGTCCAAGAGGTCAATCGGACAGCCGAAATCCCCCATGCACTCATCCAGGTCGCTGAATTCGACGTAACTGCGAGCGCCAGGCTTCGCAGCAGAGTCGCGCAACAAGGTTCTCCGCCGGGCGTCTTCCTCCGCCAAAATCCTGCGATGCCGGACTGCCTCCGTCGGCTCCAAGAATAGCGCGTCCGCGTCATCCTCGAGCTTGACGGGAACCCTTACGACGCTGCGCATAAAGGATGGCTGCTGACAGCCGCTCCACGGAAGCGCGCCGCTTTCCCGGAGCCGGAGTGGCGCACGCCCCTTGCCGTCGGTGGCCGCAGGGTACACAGGCGTGCACATGTCGGCGCCGATACCGTCTGCCTCGCAAGCAGCGGGAACCGTCGGGCTCGTGAGCTGGATCGCGTACGTGTGGTACGCGGCCTTCGAGTCGAAGGCGTTGATCGCCTACAGAAATGGTAAATCAGATTTTTGAATGGTTTAAGATGAGGAGGCGCACGAACCTTGCTCACGTAACCGACGTATTTCTGTGGGGTCATCTTGCGCGCGGCGGCTGTGGCGATGGGGTCATTGAGCGCCTGCAGAGTGGCGACCGGGTCGACGGTGATGACGACAAAGGATGCGAGGGCCGGCGCGAGCGACAAAGGCATGGTCACAGCAAGATGAGCCCAAGAAAGTACCGGTCTGAGTTGGTTGAGCTGAAGTCGAGTCTAGTGTGGTTGGCCCTAACGGTTTGCCACAGGTCGACAAAAGTCCACTGCCTCCATCGAGTCCGGCCAATAGTTCTTTATGTACAAAATCGCTTCTGACGGGTTCGTGGTGTTGTCAAAGAGACTTATTGTTGCGCGCATTTAGAACACAAAGAGAGTACAAGGCCTTCCCGAGAACGTCAGGGCGTGTGAGGTCAAAGTGCTGAACAACAATTGACTGATCCGGAAAGAAGTGTATCACATCATTTTGATTCGCGTCCAGTCAAAGCCTCTTTGGTTCGAATTTCCTTCACCTTGTACTTACTTGATCATGAAAGCTTCCATTCCTCGGGATACAAAAGATCTTGTTGAGCTGGGTAAAAATAATTCTATAACTCTTGGAATTCTGAATCAGGTCAGAATGCAATGAGCATATGAAGTCCAGAAATGGCAAAATGTCCACATAAATGGCGCCTCATGGCAAGACCGGCTCTTCTAATGTAAATAGACATCATAAAATTATTTCCAGTTGGAGAAGCGGCTTCCTGAAAGTTTAGATTTGCCTTCGATAATCTGGTTGAACCCGTAATTCAAAAGTGAACACGTTCACGTGACAGTCCAACGGTCGTTGCGTCCTTGTAGATCTCAGCTTTCCGTTAAATGCCTAGACCGATACGCTCGAAATGATGCCAGGGTGGTTGGAGGATCATCAGGTTATCAAAGAGTTGTGAAGGGTGTATATAGTGGGATACATAACGTAGTACGAGTTGTATGAGTTGTTGCTAAAGACGGGTGGCGATCTACAGTCATCATTAGACTCAAGAGCTGGAGCGGAATTGAAAATAAATGGGAGACTGAATGTTTTTTGGACGTATCAATCCACGCGTTGCACGGTCAAACCGGAAACAGGGCGGTAAACCTTCCAACATTCGTCTTCCCTGTTCCTCGAAGAAATAATGTTGACCTCCTCTAGCACATGGCATATCCCCGCTATTCTGCGCACGTGGTCCTCAAAGAGTGCGTATTCGGTGTTTCGGCGGAGACTATAGAAGCGCAAAGCCCCAGGATCGCTTGGGAAGTCGATAACGCGAAGGCGCGGAAATGATGCGAAAACGTCCAAGGGCCACGAGCCTGTGAACGGGAGCAGCCCACTCCACACCTCAAGTGTCGAACCGCAAAGCGCACCCAATCGTTTGACGAAGGTGGGCAGAAAGTCGCGCTCGACTTCTTCCCAACGGAAGATATCAAAATCCAGGGTCTTGAGGGCGTCCAGCCCCCCCGAGGCCTCTACAGCATCGAGCATTCGATCAATACATCGATTGCCGTGTCTGAGGAGGCGAGATGTAGCCGATCGTGAGCTCCTGAAGCCTGGTTAGGCAGCGCATGCGGGTGCGGGCCATCATCTCTATATTGGCGGAGTGTCCCCGGAACACCTGCAGATTTGGCAAGAAGTCCGCATGCAGCCCGCTGGCTGCGTCGAACAGGATAGTAGCCTTGGTATCGTCACGGGGGCTGCTGTAACTGAGGTGTAAATCCTGTAACATCTCCTGGTGGGCGGATAGAAAGGTGTTAAAGCCTGGCGGGCAGGAGTATGTCGTTTGAATCGGGTTGATGATCTCTAGGGAGCGTAACAACGGGAAGTGTAGGGTGAAGAGTATATTCAGGTGCAACCACCCCGCCGTCAACGATAGTGAGGTGAGTGATGGCGTGGCAGCCGTAAGGAGTGCTCGCAACTGTGGTGCAAGACGTTCTACGGGTAGTCAACACTTTGAAGTTCGCGCAGAGATAAATCAAAACCCACCATTGTGATCAATTGGCCCCCCATAAAATGTAATGCGTTTGGGATTTGCCAACTGTGCAAGTTGTGCGGTGGTGAGTGGGAGTAGAAATACCCGTGCACCCGGGGAAGGGAGTCGCAGCTCATCTAGTTGCAAGCTGTGCACTATCTGAATCCAATTGGCCAGAATTTGTCTCTCGGCATGGCGAGAGATGTCCCCGATGATGGTAAGGCGCTTTAATCGCGTCATGTTCTGTAAAGAGATGGCATCCACCAGCCCAGGGTTCTTAAAATATGTTTCGGAGTTGGAGCGAGCGTCGAGGGTTAGTTCGCGGACATTCTGTGCTAAATCTGCGTTGCGATCCAAGAGGCGGAATGTGTCTTCCACCGCGAGGTTAGGACGCTGCCCCTTTTCACCCAGAAGAGTAAGATAATGATATAGAATGGGTCTAGTAATTGAAAGGAGTTGGGTGCAGGTTAAGCAAAGCCCTGCAAGATCCCGAAGAGGTATTCTGAGAGTACCAAGGAGATAGAGCCAAATTTCAACTGGAAGAGAGAGCCAGTTGGGCTGCTTGCCAGGGATATCGTCCATCTCTGGATAAATTGTCGATTGACTGCGTCTAATTGGATTCAGTCCGAATACAACGTGTTGTGAAGAGGGGCCGTGTTGTTGACTGTTTGGCAACATCCTGTCCTCTGTCAGGAGTCGTGGCGGTCCCGTTTATCCATTTCCGACATCTCATCTTTTCTTTTCTCCGTCATTGTTTTTTTTCCCCTCGAAAATGGACACCTGAATCCGAAATATCGTCCTGCGCGCAATAGCGAGTCCCGATTTTGTCTTCCACCTCACGCCGCCGAAAATACTAATTGGACAACCTTAACCACTTTACAATCCATTGGTATGGGACGCCTTGGAACACGTCGGATGCGGCCGCATCGCTCCCAGTGACATTCGGTTTCCACCGTCAACAGAGGTCAACAGTCTTCGACCTTTCGTTTACTCTCCCTTCCCGGGAGAATGGCCGTATGACTTAACTGACGTCCCCATCCCGACCCACCGGGCGCCTGTTCCCCGCACAGGACCCACTGTGCGCCGTGCAAAGACGCTCGGCCAGAGCGTGGTCTTGCACCGGTGCCCCTCATAACCCCCCTGTGTTTTTTCTTTGCTGGTGAATCGTTGGGGGAGTGGGCCGGTCAAGTTGCTCAAGGTCACCAAATTTGTAAGATTCATGATTTATCTTGGCTGACATCCTTTCTTGCAGATGGTGTATCAAGCCCTGGTCAATGACCTCGTATTTAGCGCAATTTTGATGAGTGCTGGTACCCCAGCCGGATCCGCAATAGCGACGCCGACGTCTCAAATCCTGGGTCTTTGACACATTTGGGCCGACTATCTTTTCGCCAGTCCTCGTCAATGCGCCGCGCACGCAAGTCCTCCCTGTACGGTCGCGGATATCGTCGCTTTAGCAAAGCTGGTTCTGGGAATTTCGGCGGCTACCTGATATTCACGCTGGATACGCCGATGGAACGAGCCCGCTCAGATATGGCCTCCACCAGTCAAGAGGAAGGGATCTGATGAGAACGAACCGTTTCCCAAGCAGGCCATGTCAGCTAAATCCATTCACAAGAGCGTCCTCTACATTCCTTGATGTTTGAGTCCCTGCTATGCCGGGCGATCAGACGAACGTCAGGGTAGGACACACTCCTTTCTTTTCCCAGATTCTGTCTCACTGACTCTTGTAGTTCGTTCCAACGCTGCCAGTACAAAGCCACAGAGACGGACGACCGGCCGAGTGAAGAAAGTCCGTATGGGTGCCTTCTGGATTACATCCATTATTGATCTTCGTATTAGGCTTTGACACCTCTTGCTTCAGAGAACGTCCGACCCCGACCCTGGGCCACAATCTCCGTCTGCGCCCTTCACGTTTATCCGTCCCAGTCGCGTCACGAAGTCCTGGTAGGCGTTCCCTCGGCCGACACAAAAACGGTTCGCCCTTTCGTTTTGGGCGTTCTCCTCTTCGTCCGGTGGACCGCCTCCGCAATCTTTACATCGGCTATGCAAAATTATGATATTGGCAGACTATTGAAATGATTGGTCTTACATCTACGTTCTATGTATCGCGTTTAGACGTTCTGTATCTCTGGACTAGCATCCGTAATAGGAATCTTGACTGCCCCATTTGCAAATTTATGTATTTCTCTGCACCTCTTCCGACTGCACGGTGACAATGACTGTAACCGGGTCAAAAACTCTGTACACACTCGACCTCGATGATACAATGGCTTTCCCGGACAACAACCATATACCTGCCCATCCACCCGCGCCTGATGAGCGATGGGTCATTATAACCGAGTTGGTAAGCATAGTCCTCGGCAACAATCGCGCCTCAAACTCAGTGAGTACAGTTATTTGACCCCGCGCCTCGTCCGGAGGGCGTGGGTTTATGGTAAAGGACAAGATCGGCGACCGCTTCCCCGTCATATTCTCGACCCGAAATCCAGTGCGCGATGTCCAGCCATACAAGACCGGCCGCCTTCTATGCCTGGCGAACGGCAGCATGTTGGATTTCCACCAGAAGCTGGGGTATTTCGTGAAAGACAAGTCTACTACCTTGGTTCGTCGTCGTTTTGATTTTCCTCCCGCCGGAATTATCTAGCTTTGGTCGGACTTACGTGTTATCCAGATGTTGCCCTGCTCCCTTGCGACTCTGCATCAGCTGTCCGCCCGTCTGCGAGCGCAGAGCGATGCAGGCGAGTTCGGCCAATGCTGCAACGTTTGCAAAGACCGGTCGGGACTACGTCGCTGCCGTTGTAGAACGCGCTATTGTGGGACGGTTCGCCGACTGTTCCTACTCGTCGGTGATGAATATTATTATAATGTAGAATGTCAACGCAGTGACTGGAACAATGGGCATTCCAAAGAATGCAAGGCCATTGAGGCACTAATCGTCTGGAATCGCACGGAGTGGTGGTGAATGGGATGCAAATTCAAGCACACTACAGCTGAGCATTTTTATTTGTATTAGACTAATGTACAGTATGTCAAAAGCACTCATATGTATTATTCTCTTAGTCGCCGCGGGTAAGAGGGAGACTGTATATGCCGTGAAGTTCGGTTCGACGTGCCACTGGGGCGAACACTTCGCCTGAGTTTGCCAAAGCAGCGGCCATCTATTGCTAGATATCGTATGTCGCTGTGGCGCCAGTGCTTATGGTATACTCCAGAAAACGCCATTATAAAGACTAGAAAGGTATCCCACATTCAATAAATATTAATCTAATTACCCTGGATAGGAACTTTCTCTGCTTCGGCAACCATCCCCGATTTCAGAAACATGCGCCGCGATTCGATCAAATGCTCCCTCGCTGCAGTGTGCTCTCCGTGTCTCCGAACTATGTCGGCGAGTCGCAAGAGGCACTCAGCCCTCCCCTGATAAATATCCATGCCGGTGAACTCCTCCAGCGCGATTTGGAAGAGTGAACTTGAAGTTTCGTGGTCTCCGTCCTCCCGGAAAATATCCCCCAACAATCGAAATGCCCAGGCGACGATCAACCTGCTCGCGGTGGTCTTCCCATATGCCAGATACGTGGTCGCCCAGTGAGTCGTAGACCGCACGTCATTCCTCAAAGTGATATCGCCCAAAACACGCATGCACCCGAACAACGAGTCCATGGATTTACCACGAAGGAATGCACACATTTTTCGTATATTTGAACAGCCTCCGCTGTCCGCCCGTTGGCAATTGCGAAATCGGCCAGTACTTTATCACAGATGGGGAGCCCACGCAAATATCCACGAGAGGTGAAGATTTGCCGCGGAACTTCGAGAACGGCTGCCACTTCAGCCTCGGACTTGAACAGACCGAGGGTGACATCAATGGCCGCGATGGCCACACGAGAGAATCCGTGGAAGAGTGGAAATTTTTCGGAAGATGAGGACTGCACGATGTATTCGTGGATTGACCGCGACTCTCTGTAGGCGGTCTTGTAAAGCCAGACATCGGCTTCGGAATCGAGGATGTTGATTTCAAACTGAGTTTTCTTGAAACCTGCGGCAATCACCAGTTGTCGTGCCCGGCCGCAAATATCTGCAGCCTGCGCGAAGTTCCCGAGCGCAAGCAAGCAAAGAGCGAGTTCTTGCATGGTTTGAGTTTCGTGTTGAAAATTTCCGATTCTGCTGGCGAACCATTCAGCTCTGCGGGCGAATTCCAGTGCTTCTCGTAATCTGCCGTTCAATCGTGTGCATAACGACAGCGTACAAAGGGCGCGATTTCGCTGGACATTATCGTCTGCCTGATCGGCTAAGGAAAATGCTATTTCGCCATGTATCAACGCATTGCTGATATCCCCTAGTCGGTTGTAATAATGCCCTACTGCAGTATGCAGCCGAGCTATGTCAAGGAACTGATCAATATCACGTTTCAAATATTCTGACGACACAACGCACATTCACCGACTAGATCGCCCGCAAGCTGGAAATATTTGCAGCCTTGCGCAACCAAGGCCTCCGAGGGAACAAAGGATATTTGGTGGCTGAAAAGCTGCCAAACATAATATCCACGCAGTCCATTGTCGTTCACGCGTTCGACATGCGCAGAAATATCTGTCATGAGGGGTGAATGATTGCCGTACGTGCGGCTGGTAAAAGTGTTTAGGTAGAAAATCCCATATACGACCTCCTTCAGGTCAGGTGCTCCGACATCCAATCCGTGTTTGAGGAGACTGTTGAGATTTCCGGCATTCCCTGCCAATCGCTGGACCAGGTCTCCGGACGGCATCGTGTATGTCGTCCAAAGCTGGAGAAGGCCATCCCAGTGCATGCGGAGAGGGCGAACCAATGTGTATGAGGGAGGGTGAAGTTTTCTAATAAGCTCCCGCACGGGTGCCAAGACTTTCAGTCTCTCGGCTTCGATGTACGCCAAAGAGGTCCGAATCAAGGTGCTTTTGCAACGGGCAAGGTCAGGAATTGGAGTCAAGCTGCCGAAAAGGTCGACATCCAATATGCCGTCGGGAAGTAACGAGAGAAGACTCAGAAGCTGGATGGCGCCGGGGGAAAACGCCATGCGGGGACTCGAAAGCGACAGTCGAAGTGATGTCTCGAGGTTGGTCTCTTTGTCAAATCCGTTGGATAGTAAAGAAACACTGTCAGTTTTCCACCGCGCCAAGACCGATTCGCAGCCTTCAAACGCGGTCGCACTGGCCATCAAAGTCACCGCGAGTGGTAAATTTCCAGTCAGAGCCAATAGTTCGGCCACATTAGAAGCATCTTCGTCGCGGCTGGCGTCGGCGATATCCATGAAGGTTTCATGGGCCGCGTCAGTACTGAGGGGTTTCAGCGCAGCTATAAATGGACGAGTCCAGCGAATCTTCAAAGGACGTTCCTGTCCCCTCATTGTTATCTGGCAACGGTCAATTAATGCAGCAGAACGAGAGCCTCGACACTGACCAAAAGCGCAACATGAGAAAATTCGCCTAGAAGGGCAAGGAATTCTTCTGTTTTGGACCGTGTTTCGATTTTTTCCCAAGGCGTCTCGAAATTGTCAAGGACGAGAAGACAACTGGACTGAGCGGACAAGTGCTTCAGAATTGCCCTGGACAGCTCCCCGGTCAGCTCAAGACCTAAAGCCGCGGCTACGGCAAACTCCAAATCTTGCACCATTCCAGCGGAGTCGCAAGAGACAAAATATCGAACGGGATATTTGTTCACGACATCCGGATGGTGGAGTGCCGATTTCGCCAGAGAAGTCTTACCGATCCCACCTGGACCCAGGATCGCTACTCTAGCAACATCTTGCAAGAGACGATTAACCACATCTCTCAATTCGGATTCGCGGCCATGGAAGATCTGCGGCGCGCTTGGAAGCAGTAGGGATAAGCTACTGGAGCTGGGCATGTTCCGTCAATGAAATCTGGGCTGCGACGATGAATCTTACCTGCTGTGCGAGCCAAATGCGCGGTTGGAATCCTGCGTGAATTAAATGAGTTGAAGACTTCTGTTGAAAAGAACGGGAAACTCACGATTGAATTCGTGCCTGAGAAGACACAGGAGCCTTGATCAGACGAATAGTTGTCAGCAATGAACTTGAGCAATTCCCTGTGTTTGCGTTCTGTAGCGAGTTGGAATTCTGCAAAGTTTCCTATGGTTGCATAGCTAATTTTCAGCTAAGCGACATTAGTCGATCCTGAATGATTTATTTCAGTAGAACGTACCGAGAAAACTTTCAGCGCGTGCCTCAAACCCATCTTGCAATCCTCAAGTTGTGTTGTATTTTCCTGCTGCCGGAGAAATCGCTTAAGCCTGCCCATATCCTGCTGCGATCGCATGAAAGTTTCTATTTTCTGCAAAGTCCTGAAAGCCAATTAACCCTAAGAACTCTACGGGTGGAAAAGGATGGACGTACTCGGCAAACTTTGCCATGGCATCAAGAAGCACTGGCGAGAGAGGTCCGGAGGTCTCGGCGCACAAATCAATTAGAGCACAGAGAATCTCGTATATTTGTTCCATCAGCGCCGCACATTGCTCTTTGTTCGTCCTCACAGACTTGGTGGCAGAGTAAATCAGACTGAGATATTAGGAAGGTGGGGGAGGGACGCACCTGAACGGTTTCGAGGATCAAAATAGACACACCGGCGACCACATTTAAGTAGGGGGTTGAATTCATCTCACTGAGCTGCTTGAGTGTGGCCGCAGCAACGGTTGTGTGATGAATAAAAGAGGTCGGGATTCCTTTCATTGACTCGGAATGTGGCATGACTGAGAGGGAAGGATGCTGGTGACGTCGAGAGGGGAGCATATATAGCCCGAGTTGAGCCCGAGCAATCGCGTATCAGCAGAAAATGTATTTGTAAAGAGCGGCGTGCCGAGGAAGCCCGGCACTTCGCCTTCACCGGTGTCGCGACACGAGAACACCGCGAACTAGTCGAGTTGATTCAATCAGGCATGTCGTGAATGAACAGCCAACGTAGGACAGCGGAGGATTATAATATTGATCGGCTCGACCTCAAAAGATTCCGGTCAACGTGATCCAATAACCAAATGAATACCGTATTGGATACTTTGCAGATACTTTTGGCTTTGTAGAAGTTTTGCAGTCAAATCTCAACGACTGCTTGTTAGAAGACGCACTTTTTTCCGATCCCCCTCACGCCTGGAAATAAATCGAAAATGATCAAGCGTATTTGACCTCAAAAAACAAAAGTAACGACTCAGCACTTCCAGCAATTAACCCCAGTCGGTGCGATTCCAAACGTGCAGTCTGGCGATAACCGGGCATTCCTTCCGATGCCCACCTTGCTTCCAATCGGTACTTTGACATTCCTTGAAATAAATGAACTGTAAGATCATCCCAACCACCGAAGATAGAAGAGGGACATTTACTCTGCTGCAATAGCATGTCTCGCATCTGGAGCAGCGATGAGTTGATGGTTTTTTGCAGGCATTGCAGAGTTCCATCTCCCCGGCGTCACTCTTATCGCGTAAACGGCGGTTCAAGGCCCGTAGTTGCGTCATAGAACAAGGCAAAACCTAAACAAAAAAGGAATGTTGTGGTGGAATGCTCGAATTTTTTCTCAGCTTCAAAATTCGAACGTACAAACACAGTGGTTGGATCTTCAATCCTATATCCGTTCGATCCGTCCAAAAAACTATGGCGCATGCCACTCGTGATGCAGAGGATATGCCCTATTTTGCAAACCGCCGCGTCTTGGGCGGGATTGTCTGTGTAGAATGCCACGGGAAAGTGGCAATTGATCTTGTCTCGGACCAGGTATACAGGACGTGTGAAGGAATTGTCTTGCACAATCTGAAGGAAGTGAAACTAAGACAGTCGCTTGACCACCTCTGGCAAACACTGACCTCTCCAAAGATTATCCAGCTCTCGCCGAGGTTCGGAGGGAGTAGAGGCACATGCGCGGTATCAGGGAAAGCAATGATATCCTCGAGGTCGAGCTTGTAGACAGTGCTTGTGCCGGCAGCCATGGCATAGGACGGAGGCAAAGGGGTTCGGAAGTTACCGAAGCCTTGCCACGTGCCGACAGTTCAAGTTAGATGTTCAAGAATAACTCTTAAATTCAACAGACGGCAAACATCCATTGAAACTATTTCGGCAAAGGATTTGGACATATATATAAAAACGATAATTGGCCTCGCGACAAGGCAGTGCTACATTCGCAGCCATTCAGAGTCCGAAACCTCTTCAATTCATTATCAATATGCAACCAACTTCAGTCACGGTCGCCCACCTCCTGTAGTGGAGGAGAGTACGCTCATAACTCAGGCCCGGGAGCCATCATCTACATTTCAATCAAATAACGAATTAGAACTCTCCCTCCGCCATACCACACATCTTTGCCAGCAGTGTCGGACTCGGTGGGACAGTGCTAGAAGTCACGGCGCCGGGAATATTTCTTGTCTTCCCCGCTCGCAAACGGAACCATACAATCGACAATGAGCTTTCTTGTGGCTTGAGCCGCGTCACACATTACTTCAGCGTAGAAATCCCAATCATGGCAGATGGGGAAAGCAGAAATTACGTCGGCGTCGGTGGAAGAAGTCGTGCACTTGACAGAGAAATCAAGCTAGTCTCTCGTAGCGACTTCGTTAGTTGATGCTCGTACCTCGCAAAGTGAAAGATCAGGCCGTGAATTGAGAATTTCAATATCCTCACTTTGAAAAGAGACTGTTCCAGATCCAACTGCATCAGATAATTCTATCTCCCGGTACTGCTACATTCTTGAACTACTTCAGCCTTGTATTGCACCACGAATCGTACGTTTGAATTGGTTTTAGCCATATCGAGCGAATAGATTTAATCGTCGACGGGCAGTGTGCTCGGGAAGGAAGAACCAGCGGAATCCTGTGCTTCTGGCAAAGTTAGTGCAAAATTTCAGACCCGCCGCAGCTGTGCCTTCGGAACGCTGCGCCGGGAGGGGAAACTTTGCGGAGATGCTAGGAATTTGCTATTTGCGGAAAGATATGGCCTTCGAGCGGCGTGCTATTTCAAACGGTCTGAATAGGATTTTATTCTCCGGCCAGCGCTCGTACCAGGACAAGAGAACTGTGTGGATATTCAATAATGATTCATGAATGCCCTGGCGGTTCAAGGTTGTGTCGATTGGGCCAACTTCGTCTGATTTTTATTCATGGGCCTTGAGAACCACATACTGGAGGGCTGTGTTATATCCGTGCACACACACCCCCGGCCCTCGGCCGGTATTCTTCCCTTCGGTCGGATCCGACCGGCCATCCTTCCGGACTTCCGGCAACCGGTCGACCCGGTTGCCGCTCGGAACGGGTTTTTACGCAATGAAGGATTACTGAGCGTTTCCCGTTTATCCGTATGTCCATACGATTCCAACTTCCAGTTTTAGATGTCGCTTTGTCCGACTCGAACTTCTATCTCCTAATTTGGACTTTGCTTTGATACTACTACTTATAGTAGTGACACGTATGTCTACGTATTTAAGCCCTATGTACTATGCTGTATTCTTCAGTTTGATAATTAACGTGCTTAGCCTCATATCCTCTGCTTGGCTCCTTGAGTCCTCTCGTCCGGACTTCATCCGGACGTCTACCCTTATCCTCTCCGCTTGATTGGCCAGATAGTAACGCTCACCCTATACACCTCTTTTGTGGTGCTTGCGTCTTCCCTAGGCCGACCGGTCATCTTGATATTATCCGGTACTTTCTTCCGGTAGCCGGTTTCCGAACGACCGGCCGGCATCCGGTCATCCGACCTCGACTCGGGATATAACAGTATTATCAAACTCACCTATCTCGGCTGATTCATGTCTCATTATAGTGATCACACGCTTCCTGGCACGTCCTCTTCGGCTCGTGGCCAGCGTGATCCACGACGCACTTCTCGGCTCTTCGGCCAAATCGTTCCTCTTTCCCCTCCGGCCCAGACTCTTGGAGCGGCTCAGCCCGCTTCCACGTATTTGGCTGGTCCCATTTCTACTCCGATTCCTCCCGGCGTTACTATTCGCCGGTCGATGCCTGATCGTCCTACTGTTGCTCCGGTCACTGTTCCGGGTCTCGTTACTACACCCCGGACACCCGAAAATCCAACGGTATATCCCCGTTCTCCTCATCCGATTCGAACTAGACCTATTATTGTGGAAACCGGGCCCATTCTTGAGCCTCGGTTCGAGGAAGTTCCGGAGGATTCTGCGGATGAGCGTCCACGCTCTCCGATCCTTCCGCCTTCCATTCACGGTACTCCTCCTCCTCCTGATCCTTCTGATGGAGGAGATGATGACGATGATAACGGTGGCGACGATGAACCTCCTCATCCAACTGATCCTTCCGGGCCCGGCCCTGAAGGCCCGCCCGGTCCTCGGGGGCCACCTGGTCCGCCCGGTCCTCCCGGACCGGGTCAAGGCCCTCCGGCTGGAGGTGGTGGAGGTGGCGGCGGAGGTCATGGGGGTCCGGCAGGTCCTGCCCGCCGGTCCCCGACTCCGGATTCCAATGAGGCTCTGTTTATTCAGACTCTCTCTTCTTTTCGGGATGCCGTCAACATTTGGAATCGGCAAACTACAGCTCCTCGTTCTACAAAGTCGAATCTCCGGAATCCGGACACCTTTGACGGTTCCGACCCGGCTAAATTAAACCCGTTCCTCACCCAGTGCTACCTTCATTTTGCCGAACGCACGCAGGATTTCCCCACCGATGACGACAAAATCCTTTTCATGATTTCTTATCTTCGGGGTACTGCTCAGCAATGGTTCGCTCCCAATCTGTATGATCCGACTTCCGTTCCGACTTGGGACGGAAACTTTCCGGTCTTCATCCAGGAGCTTACCATGAATTTCGGTCCGCACGATCCGGTTGGGGACGCAGAAGATCGCATCCGGCTCTGTCGCATGAAACATGGCGACCGGATTGCGACTTATGTCATCGAATTCGACCAACTCGCGCTTCTCACCCAGTGGGGCGATCCCGCCCTCCGGCATCAGTTTTATGAGGGTCTACCTCGCCGGATCAAGGATGACATGGTACATCATGCCTACGTCAATTCCTTAGCTGGGGTTAAATCCGTTGCCCGGCTCATCGACGCCCGGTATTGGAAGCGCGAAGGCGAGAAGGAGCGCGAACGGGATCGCGACAGAGGCTCCGGAGGCGGAGCCGGTGCCGGCAATACGCCCGGTACTGGTGGCCGTACCGGAAAACCCTCTGGTGGGCAGGGCGGTGGAAAGAAGGGGGCTTCCAACAAGACCCCTTCACCGGCACCTGCTTCCGGGGCGAAAGGCACCGGTAAGCAGGCTGGGAATCCCGGAGCTGGCGCTGCCGGTAAAGCTGCTGACGCTTCTAAGCCGAAGCGTAAGCCTTACGCCGATAAGCTTGATAGCCACGGGAAACTCAAGCCGGAAGAACGTGAACGCCGAAGGAAACTCGGACTCTGCATGTTTTGCGGAGGTAGTGGTCACACTGCGGAGGACTGTAAAAAGCGTCCGCAGGAGGCTCAGGCGAAAGCCGCTTCTACCGAGTCCTCGACCGGTCAATCCGGTCAGGCGTCGAACTCTCAGGGCGATAAGTCCTCCGAGTCAAAAAAATAGACAGCAGCTCGGAATCCTCTACTCCCGGTCCGAGTTGCGTTGACTCCGGGGAGCTTCCTGAGGTTCGTCTCAACGCGTCCACTCTTTCTACTAATGCCCTTTATGTCGATCTTGAATCCTCCCTCGTCCGGTCCAATATCTCCGTTCCGGACGAATGTTCAACCATTCCTCCGTCTTGTATATCATCGCTTGCCGCGGGATTCAACTCCCGCTTACGGACTCTCATTGACTCCGGATCGTCTCATTGTTTTTTGTCTATGATTATCTGCGAATTATATGGTTTTGTCCCGTATGCGGTCCCTCCGGTTAAGCTCCGGTATCTCGACGGCTCCTCTTCTATCATTAACCGGAAGCTCGGCTACTCATCCGGTTCCCTTCCGGCGACGTCCACCTCCAGGACTTCTTCGTTACCCGTCTCGATTCTCCTTGCGACTTGGTTCTGGGATACAATTGGCTTCACCGCTTTAATCCGTTGATTAACTGGTCGGACGCCACTATCATTTCCGAACCAACACCTCTGGTCTATCCTTGTCGACACCACCGGCTACTATGCCGGTTCCCGCTTCGGTTGCTCCGGTTACGGACGAGGCGCCTTCGGTTTCGGTTTATCCGGCTGACGCGCCTACACCGATGGTAACGACTTCGCCGGTTCCCGGTCCTTCGATGGACACTTCCGGTCCTTCTATGGACACTCCTGAGGCCTTTGCGCCTCGACCGTTCATTACCGCTCCACCCGTGTCGCTGGTTTCTGCCGCGGCTTACCGCGCCATCATTCGAGACAAGGATACTGTCCAGTATACCTTGCGTGCGACTCCGTCCGAAGAAGCGACAGCTCGTGCCGCTTCGACCGGTCAACCGGACACATCCGGTTTGCCTCCGGAATATCATGACTTCGCTGACGTATTCTCTGAGCAGGAAGCTTATAATCTTCCCCCTCATCGAGAGTTTGATCTCAAGATCGAAACTGCGGAAGGCGAACTTCCTCCGGTCGGACATGTCTATTCCCTTTCCCAAGCTGAGTTAGCCGCTCTTCGAGACTTTATTGACAAGAATTTAAAGTCGGGTTTTATATACCCTTCTCGTTCAAGTCATGGAGCTCCAATCCTTTTCGCCAAAAAGAAGGACGGCTCTCTCCGGCTTTGCGTCGATTACCGGGGACTTAACCGGATCACTAAGAAAGATCGGTATCCGCTTCCACTCATCGCGGATCTCCTCGACGCGCCTGGAAAGGCACGCATTTACACCAAACTCGATCTCCGACATGCCTATCACCTTCTCCGGATCGCTCCCGGTGACGAACCGAAAACTGCTTTTCGTACTCGCTATGGCTCGTATCAATTCCGGGTCGTCCCGGAAGGCCTCACCAACGCGCCGGCCGCTTTTCAGCGCTTCTTGAACACTATCTTCGCCGATTTGTTGGACGTGAACGTCATCGTATACTTGGATGATATCCTCGTGTACTCTGACGATCCGGCTGATCACACGGCTCATGTTCGTGAAGTACTCCGCCGGTTGCGTGAGGCTGGCCTTTACTGCAAACTTCCGAAATGCGAATTCAGTATCACCACATGCGAATATCTCGGCTACATCCTTTCGCCGGACGGTTTCCGGATGTCTCCAGAGAAGATTGCGGCTGTTGTGGACTGGCCGTTACCTCGGAAAGTTAAAGATATTCAATCTTTCCTTGGTTTCTGTAACTTTTATCGCCGGTTCATATGGAATTATTCAGATATCACCATTCCGCTCACCCGGCTCACCCGGTCGTCCGTCCGGTGGGTTTGGTCGGCCGAATGTCAAACGGCCTTCGACACGCTCAAACGAGCATTTACGGAAGCCCCAGTTTTGCATCACTGGGTCCCCGGCCGGCAGATTACTGTCGAACCGATGCTTCCGACTACGCCATCGCCTCGATCCTCTCAATCGTTGGCGACGATGGCGAAATCCACCCGGTTGCGTTCCGGTCCCGGTCCCTCGGGCCATCGGAACTCAACTACGACACGCACGACAAGGAACTCTTGGCGATCTTCGATGCCTTTACTCAATGGCGTCATTACCTCGAAGGATCTGCCTTACCGGTCGACGTTGTCACGGACCACAAGAACCTGGAATACTTCGCGACGACTAAGGTACTTACCCGTCGCCAAGTCCGGTGGTCCGAGTACCTTTGCCATTTCAATATGGTCATCCGGTTCCGACCGGGTAAGCTCGGAGGTAAACCCGACGCGTTAACTAGACGATGGGACGTCTACCCTAAAGAGGGGGATAGGACCTATGGTCGGTTGAATCCTCAAAATTTTCGGCCGATTTTTACCCAAGATCAACTTTCCGCGTCACTCCGAGCCTCTCTTCTCGAGGAAATCGTTCTTCGAGCCACCGTCGTTATGGATGTTGAGCAGCTTCACGCCGACATCAAGTCACACATTACCGACGATCCGGCGGTGTAGCTGGCACTACTGCCGCTTCATCCGGTCAACCTTCGCGCTGGACTATCGACTCTTCCGGTATGCTCCGGTACGACGAGCGCATTTGGGTTCCTATTGTTACCGGTAACGCTCCGGAAGCATTGCGAGTACGTGTTCTTCAACATATGCATGATCACATACTGTCCGGTCACTTCGGGCAGAACCGCACCCTAGCCCTCGTCCGACGAGAGTACACTTGGCCGGAACTTCGGACGTTCGTCCGGAAGTACTGCAAGTCATGTATTGTCTGCAAGCGCAACAAGGCTCCTCGGCATCGGCCTTATGGTCTGCTGAAGCCTCTTCCGATTCCTCTTCGTCCTTGGCATTCGATATCCATGGACTTCATTGAACAACTTCCCCTTTCCGGCGAGTTTGATTGCATTCTCGTTATTTGTGATCGTTCTTCCAAGCAGGTCATCCTTATCCCTGCGATGTTCATATTACCTCGGCCGGTCTCGCCCGGCTCTTCTCCTTCACGTTTTCTCCAAACACGGTGTTCCCGGTCACGTCACATGCGACCGGGGTACGGAATTCATCTCGGCTTTCTTCCGGTCCCTGCCGAACTCCTCAGTATGGAAATGCACTATACGTCCGGTTATCATCCTTCGGCCGACGGCCAAACCGAACGCATGAACCAGACTGTCGAGCAGTACATTCGGATCTTTTGCTCGTACCAACAGGACGACTGGGACAACTCTTGCCTTTGGCTGAGTTTGCTCTCAATAACGCTCCGAATGCTTCTACCGGTATTTCGCCTTTCTACGCGAACAAGGGATACAATCCGGCAATTACGGTCCATCCGGAACGCGATGTCGCCAACACTTATGCTAAAGATTTTGCGGTCGATTTACAAGATCTCCACCAGTTCCTTCGTGAACAGATCGCGTTTGCGCGCGACCGGTACAAGGAGACGGCCGACCGGATCCGGTCTCCGGATCCGGGTATCTCTGTTGGTGATCAGGTTTTCGTTTCGACCAAATTCATCAACACTACTCGACCGACAAAGAAGTTCACCGAAACTTTCCTTGGTCCGTACGAAGTCATCGGAAAACCATCAGCTGCGTCTTACCAGGTGCGATTACCTAAATCACTCTCCCAAGTTCATCCGGTTTTCCATGTTTCTCAACTCGAGCCCCATTTTCCGAACCCATTCCCCGGTCGTGAGGAACCACCTCCGGCTGCCGTGGAAATCATCGACGGTGACGAACACTTCGAGATCAAACAGATTGTTGACTCGAAGCTCGACCGGCGTTACCGGACAAAACTCCGGTACCTTGTCGAGTGGCTCGGGTACGAAAATACCGATGAACAATTCAGCTGGGTTAGTGCGGACGACATTGACGCGGCCGAACACATCGATAACTTCCACCGACGTTTTCCGAACAAACCCGGTCCGGATTATTAAAACTCACTCAAGATTCACACTATATGAGTCATCCGGACTCGGCCGGTTTTATTTCGCATTCTATATACATTATACAATTACTAAAGAGTTCCAAGAAAGATATCTATTATGCATTTACGAGTCCGGCGCCTTTCCATCTCCATCCTTGGTTCCGGCTCCTCATCCGGTTCCTTTTCCTTCCCTTTCTCCTCGGCCGGCATTTCATCGTCCGAGTCGAGGATCTCGATTACCAATTTTCCCTCGTCGTTCTTGTGCGTGGTAATCCTCAACTCTTTCAACTGGTCCTCCGACAACTCGACATCGGCCGGTGGCATGCGAAGCTCGACCGGTTCAGGTTTCGGTTCCACGACGCTCCCCCATCTGCCTCGGTCGTCACCGGCTGCGTTTGTTGATCGACCGGTGCGGTCTCGATGACCGGTTGCGCCGGCAACCGCGGCGGGACCTCCACGATCTTGTATTGCTTCCGGTTGACGTCAACCGGGACCTCCTCCACCTTGACCGGTTTCTCGACCGGTTTTGCGTTCGCGTTCGGGTCCCCCGATGGACCGGCCACGTCCTCGATCTCCATCTCCTCGGACGTCTTCTCCTTCTCTTCGACCGACAAACCGGATGGACCGGCTGCCCCCTCTACGTCCGAAAGTGGCGAGTCGGTCATCCGAAGACCGGCAGGCCACTCCGTCTGAAATACGGTCTCCCGCGAGACCGACCGGTCGCGTTCCGGCACGTCCGAATCAACGTCCATCTCATCCTCAACTACTCTCCTCTGCACCCGGCGTCTCTTCCGGCTCGGCCCTGCCTCCCGGTCGTCGTCCGAACCATCCCCTTCCGTCTTGCGTTTCGCGCCCGACTTCTTCGCGACGAACTCCTCGAATCCATTCGGATCCGGATTTTCCCCAGCAGGAGGATAGTACTCCAACTGTTGACGCAAGAAGGCCAACGCGTTCGGCATGGCCTCGGGATATGCATGCTGGAAAAGTTCCAGCAGCGTGGCGACTGCCTCGTGCACAAACCATGCCGAGGACTCGATTTCCACTTCTTGCCTCACTTGGTGGCGCGTGAGGCTTTCCAACCGGACGATCCGGTCGCGCAGATCGTCGATTCTCGTCGCCGGACGCTCATACCCATCGCTTGCTCGATGGGCCGAGCGACCGGTCCGACGATGGGTGACCCGGGACCCCGACCGAACACGGCCGGTCGTCCGGTCACCCCTCGACCGTCTTTCCTTCGCCTTTTTCGCTTCCCGACGCTTGTTCGTCCTGCGCTCCTGCCCGGTGTTCGTGCAACGCAGTTTTTTCTGCCGGCACCGTCTGCACGAGCGGTGTGGCGGATCGGCTTCACACCGGAGCTGGTTCTTCTGGCATTCCTCGCAGGCTAAAAAAAATAAAATAAATCATTTCCGGTTCGGAACCGGTCACTGCGACGCACCTTCCCGGTTCTCATCCTCCGAATATACCGCCATGCGATCTCTCTCGCTCAAGTCTTCTGACACCGGGTCCTCTTCGTCTCCGACTGGACCGGATGGAGTCGGTGACCGGTGGGTGTCGACCGGATCCGGGGTCAACGCCCGGGCGAAACGCGGATGGGCGGCGTCGAGAGCCTCCATCTCGCTCAAGGCCTGCGCGAGTTCCGCGGCCAAAACCTCGGCGGACCGGATTTTCTCCTTCTCGGCCGCGAGGTTGGCCGCCACCCGGCTCATTACCTCCTCGCGGCGTTGCTCAAGCGCCTTGCGCTCCCTTTCCTCGTCTTCGCGCTCCTCCTCCTCCTCCTGGGCCTTCGTCATCTTGCCTTTTCCTTTATCCTTCCTTCCGCCTCCCCCGGCTCCTTCCTCGCCGGGCCGCCTCTCGTCTCCACCATTGCCATTGCCGGTGTTGTTGGCGTTCGTTCCGAGATTGGTGGGGGCGGCGTCCATTTTGTCGTCGGACGAGATGGTGGTAAGAAGCAAGATGAAAATTTCACTTACGGCATGATCGATCAATTGCATAAGCGATCGATTTTCGGGCCGCCGGCCCGGCGGCCCGTCACGCTGTCTTTTTTCACGACACTCAGGCAACAAAACTTTACCATATTCTTTTTTCACATTTCCTTCATCGACCATGCAGAATTCCACCGCATTACGCAACCGGTCTTCGACCGGTATCTTGGTGTTCCTCGGGGCGAGGAACCCAAGAGGGGGATACTGTTATATCCGTGCACACACACCCCCGGCCCTCGGCCGGTATTCTTCCCTTCGGTCGGATCGACCGGCCATCCTTCCGGACTTCCGGCAACCGGTCGACCCGGTTGCCGCTCGGAACGGGTTTTTACGCAATGAAGGATTACTGAGCGTTTCCCGTTTATCCGTATGTCCATACGATTCCAACTTCCAGTTTTAGATGTCGCTTTGTCCGACTCGAACTTCTATCTCCTAATTTGGACTTTGCTTTGATACTACTACTTATAGTAGTGACACGTATGTCTACGTATTTAAGCCCTATGTACTATGCTGTATTCTTCAGTTTGATAATTAACGTGCTTAGCCTCATATCCTCTGCTTGGCTCCTTGAGTCCTCTCGTCCGGACTTCATCCGGACGTCTACCCCTTATCCTCTCCGCTTGATTGGCCAGATAGTAACGCTCACCCTATACACCTCTTTTGTGGTGCTTGCGTCTTCCCTAGGCCGACCGGTCATCTTGATATTATCCGGTACTTTCTTCCGGTAGCCGGTTTCCGAACGACCGGCCGGCATCCGGTCATCCGACCTCGACTCGGGATATAACAGCTGGAACGGAACTTTAACTGATCGACATCCATACAAATCTTAGGTGGCTTTCGCAATTTTTGTAATCCGAGCTTCAAAAACAGCAAAGGCATCGTTAATTCAACTGTCGGTAGTAGCTATCCGCGTGATATGAAGAGGATGGGTAGAAGGAAGGATTCGAGAACCAAATGGTCAGTGAGCTAACAAGTGAGTGCGTTTTCGACCGCGAGGCCATTAGAGTTGAAGAGTCTATACCAAGGTGAGTACGCAGCGTGAGAGTATAGTGAATGGCATACTGAGTTAACAATGGTCATTCTCATCGGGCCCATAGGCCCATATGTCCCGCACGACCTGGCAATCGCCCTGTCCGCAATATTTTCCGACCTCCGCGATATATCCGCCATATCCGCCTCCACTGCGTGAGCAAAGGAACAATGTGTCCTCGAGCTGGCTGCGAGGGCGGCCGGCTTTATAACCAGCCTGTGTATAGATGGCCGGATATTCGCCTGCGTGTTGTTCGTTAACGCGGTGCATAGTATTGTTCGGAAAACTGACTGTCGTCATAGACACGCAGATTTTTGCCGCAATACCAGAAACCTCCTTCGCAATTGACGTGATAGGTGGCACTGACAACGGCGGCGGACACAAGGGCAGCAGCGAGCGAGAGAATGAACTTCATGGTGCGTTGAATGAATGGGTCTCTGGTTCGACAACGATGCTCACTTTTAACCAAGGGTTCCCAAGAACGCGGCGAGTAAAGGCGCAAGCCTACTACTTACCCTGCAGAGGGGCTGAACCCCTTATGCTTCGTATGATTTCGGTATGGAAGGAGTCAAGAAGGAGTGCTGCCTCTTCCCAAACTTACGATAGGACCAGAATCACCATCCGAAAGAAACCCGCGGTTTCCGTCCCGTTCGATTAAGGGTGCATTTCGTATGCCCTGGCTTGAGGTATGGGATGAAGCGGGGAGAAAGAGGCACGACAACTTTAGCATGGGTTCAACATAGGGTATTCAAGTATTCAACAATTTGACTCAGATGCCTATCGATCAATTGGCCGTGATGGCAGTTTAATATTGCCGAGTTCGGCGAGTTAGGGGGTTGAGTTTGGGCTAGTGGTTAGAGGTTCGGGTTCAGGTTCGTGGTTAGCGGTTAGCGCAGCTAGGGTCTCAGGGAGAAACATTCAGAGATTTTTCTCAGGTCGCTTCCCCGCGGTTCGGGACGGTTGGCTGGAATGTGGAGTCTGGACGGCAGACCCCACACAACTAAGTAGACGACATAGTCAGTCGGTCAGCTGCGCTTCACCTTGCTCGCGGGAATCAGAAACCGGGGGATTTGATTAGAAGCAGCCGTACAGATTACAATCTCAAAGAATTTAGAAAGATGGGGCGACCAGCACGTCGACGGATTCAGAACTGCAGCAGGGTAAGATGTGCTTCTCCGCCCGCGGGGGAATTCTTAGCGTGAATGGAGCGGCGTATGCCTCCTTATTCTACCATTAACTCGCTCGCAGGGAAGAGCAGGAGGTCCGTGAATCGCTCGCCATCGAAAGTTCTCTTCGCCATCGATGCAGTGGATCCGTCTGGGATGAATACAATGGCCTCAGAACCACGGCTCAGACGAATGCTTACAGGACTAGGTCAATGTGCTGGTCCAACGTAACGTGAAAACCACGAGTCTCGATAGACTCAGGCTCTTTCTACAGACACATCACAGGTCGACGAAGACGGCTCAGGAGAAGAGCCATGTGGCCCACTCGCTCACATTAATTGAAGGAACTCGGAGCCACAGGGACAACACTGGCAGATCAGTTGTCTGTTGGGAATGAAGATTCAGTGACTTATGAACAATTGAGCTCGACAATTATTTGCTCATGCACAGTGCCGCCGCAACTTTGGAAGTATGATATTAATCCAAGGGACTCGGATTTAGTAGGATTCGACGTACAAAACGAACAGCGCGGCGAACCCAGGGACGCTGACCCCCCTTTTTTTGGCCGCCTGCTTCTGGCCCTGGCCGAACTGCACGACACCTTCTGGCATGAATCTAACGAACTCAGAACCCCAAGAAAGGGAGCGTGCTGGCTTTACTCGTCGCGTTCTCGGGAAACCTTCCATACTCCGATTCACCCGAGAAACGTGTCCAGGGAGGTTTAAAATGAGGCTTGGGCCAGCCCGGAAACCGCATTCATTATACGCACCATGAAGCTCACTCTCTCGCTCGCCGCTGCTATCGTTTACGCCGCTGTCGCCGTTGCCGAAAACTGCAAAGCAGGCAGGTGGTATTGCGGTCATCATCTCAGCGAGCTAGATGGTGGGTCTACGCATAGTCCCACAACACCGCATACCTATTGACACCGATGTCCAGGCGAGTACCCCGCCATTTATGTGCAGGCAGGGCGCACTGCCGACTCGAAGCGCGCCACGCTGGAGTACACCTTATTCCAATGCGCGTTTGACACTAAGGAGTACGCGGGGTACATAAAAGCAGTTGGGACCACCTGCGAGGAAGACAAATGCATAAAAGGGGATGCTGAAAGCAATGACTATTGCGGCTAGGTATGCATGCATTGCTGATAATAATATATCATACTAATGTCGGCTCAAGCCCAGAGTATCCGACATCTCCACAGTTCAACTCCTGTTACAGCACGGCCTACTTCGCTACTTGAACCCTCTTTCTAGCCATCCTCTTGATATCGTGCAGATAGTACTATCGACAGTTGAATATTAACGATGCATTTCAAGTTGTTGTTTCAAAAATTCAAAGTCTGAGAAGTACGCAGTTTGTTCATGGCTAGGGTCAGGGTATTCTGTGCACCGCGAAATGGGTCGGATTGGGATGAATTCCCGAAATGAGGATAGAATAACCTGGGTGCACTTCCAAAGGTCACTCGGAGGAACGGACCTCTAAGCCAGCCGCAAATGGAACACTGGAATCCCTTCAAGTTCTCAGCGAACGCGTCGCCGCGTTAAGAGAAAAACGACGCTGTATTAAATACGTTCCCAGCTCAATCCGAGTCGAGGGGTTGCCACCACCTCACGGGTAATCTGGTTGAAAGACTTCACCCAAAAACACAATAAGTAATCTCTGGTTGAAAATCGGATGTCGGTCCGAACAGGTCCGAGCATCATTCAACTTCCGCGTGACCGATGACTCGCGCAAATCATCTTGAACTTGTGCAGTGTGTACGACGGCCGTACGGTCATAGTACCGTACTACGACCGTACTCCACCCCTCCTCGTCTTGGCTCTCTGACTTCTTTAAGACGTGGCAAGATCACACCAATCCTGCGATTTTCGTCCTGACCAACTTCATCAAGATCTTTTGAGCATCATTTAAAGACTCCCACTTTTGGGGCTGTTGCTCACGCTCCGACTTGCTCTTCTACCTGCAGGTTGATCGTATTTCTGGTTGTCAGCGAGGACATCAAGTTTGATTGGGCTCCCAAGAAATCCATCTTCAACGAACCGCATGGAGCGCTGAAAGCCGTGCATCCGATTTTTTTACGTCAAAGTAGAATCCCTTTCCTTCCTCAGCACTAATCTCGTTCAAGGGACGACAGCGTGCTCGATGTAAGAGAAATCAACTTTCCGTCCACACAGTACTATGTCTGTAGATAACCCACCAGGCTGTCGGGCCTGTGAACCTAAGACCTGTTCTATGCCTTTAGATACAGTTTGAGATCCACGCAATTTCGTGGGAGCACTGTCGCCATGCGACTCCCCGAAGTCGATCCACTTCTTCCCGATAACGTATATACTACGTCTGGCGCGAGCGGATCCGTCCCGCAGTTTTGGGTTCATTTGAGCGACATTTTCCCTGATACTCAACCCCTTCCATTCCCACTACTTGGCCTCTGCTTGACGTTCGTAGACGTGCTGAGGAGCTCGTTGTTCTATTTACAGTAAACATTCAGCCCGCGAGCGGGGAGAAGAAATCCGCGTTGTAGGGATTCTCTTGCGGCACGGGGTACATCTATTTCCTTTCTTCCTTCAAGACCCACGTCCAAGACGTGCGGAATCTCGTCGATCTCGCACTCCCCCAGCGCACCTGACCTTCCGCTCATCCGTCGCCGTCGTCGGCCGATGGCAGGGTCGCCCCCAGAGGCATCGCTTGCCACCTCCGCAGCGTGTCTGGACCAGGGCTACGCACACGCCAAGTACGTCGCCGAAAAGATCATCGAGCGCGCCGTCGCACAGCGCCCAAGCTTCAAGGCCGCGATAATCCGGAGCGGCCAGATCTTCGGTGCAGAAGGGACGGACGCGTGGTCGCCGACGGAGCACATCCCGATCCTGCTCAAGTCTCAGGTCGTCCGTCGACTTCAAGCTGGTGCCCGGCGGGTTGTCCGTGAATTTCTTCGTACGGCATGCAGTCTGCTGTGTTAACTTGCGCTATATCGTGCAAGACGTTCGCTGGCTGCCTGTCAATGTCGCTGTAGAGGTGGTGTACAAAGAGATCCAGGCGGCCACCACCACACCCACTCAATCCCAGCTGCTGTTCTACAGCCTGGAGAACGCGGTACCAATTGCGTGGGCTTCGGTGGCGGGGACGCTGGCGCAGGTGTACGCGCTGCCTATCACCCCGGCGGCGGAGTGGGCGGAGCAGATTCGCAAGCGCACGGAGCATCCGGCGAACAAGCTGCTCGCTTTCTTCGAAGAGAATGTGCAGGGCAGCGGCGTACCTGCGCTCCAACTGTATCGCGCGAGGGAGGCGGCGGGCGATTTGGTGGATTATATGGTCGACGAGGACTGATAATGCTCTATGCATAGCATGCTTGTCGCTAGAGAGCGAGGTTTACATTGAATCATGTTATTTGAGCAGAAGAAAGACTGAATTGTCGGATGATTCTTGGTTAACTGGCATCGCTTGACATCCGCGCGCACAGATGGCGCTGTACCGAAGAAGCGTTGCCGAAGCGCAGGCTCTGATGGTGGGGACACTAGCGACGATGCCAGCCATGCAGCGGGGCGAATAAGGCGGAGGTAGGACGGCGCTGCGACTGCACCATGCGAGTAAAGTAGCGGCATCAGATGGATCATGGAGGGTGGGGATTGATGAGGATTATCTAACAGTAGTGTGCTTGGAGGGCACGAAGTTCGAACGAGGAGGAAGGCTACAAAACATATCAATTGCGCGACGCCAGCATTATCGCAGATCAAATACAAAAAATTAAAATACAAAGTCGTTATATCTTCAGCACCAGGACGAGGAGGCCAATTTCGACGCTGGCAACGACAGTCGCGACAGCGATGACGATCCAGCCGGCGGTGACGAACGGACGACCGAATATCCGTGTGTTCTCCTGGCCTTTCGTGCGAATTACATTCCGGTGTGTACGAGACGTCAAGGAGGACTCTGAGGACTCCGGCTTGTCGTAGTCGGCGAAATCGTGGCGTGAATGGCGTGCGCGCATGAATGCAAGGACGTAGAGCGCCCCGCCGAGAACGGCGAATAGTAGGCCGACTAGAACATGTGGTAAATATCCTGCGTATAAAAAAGGGGAAAGTAAAAGCTGACTGCGATAGAAGCGGGGGTCAAAAAGGCGTAGGATCGTGAGGGCGTATCCGAGATTGCTCAATGCAGTACGGCTGTATGCGCCATGGAATGTTCGTTGGCGAGCACGCAGCTCTACCAGCTCTGTTAGGTCCACAGCCTGAAAGGAATTGGCACGGTGGCCGCTGTTTAACCCAATGAGAAATTGGTTAGGTCCAGAGCGAAAGAATTAACCGATAACGATGGGTCATGTTGCAAGTCTACAAACTTCCAGAGAAATCGTAATTCGTGCAACTAGTTCTTGATTCGGCCTCGAATGAGCAAGCTGTGGTCCTCACTCTGCGCAAGCGAGTCGTGGCAGAAGTCGACAAGAGAACTCGCCGGACAAAGGCAAGAAAGAGACCAGAGAACAGACGCAGAACAAGCGTCAAGGACCGTGAATGGTGGAAGCAGGAAAGCGAGGGTCCACCGCAACCCGAGTCCTTCCTGTATACGCGCACGTTGTCAAAGCCGAGAGCAAGAACAGTGCCAAGAACAGTTGAGACTGTAGTTCGGCACCGGGCCGAGCCAGAGGTCGTAAACCTTGAGAATAAACATGACCACACACACACTTTTCTTTCCCGTGCTTCTTCACCAGGCGCCGTACTCGTTTGAGGCTCATGTAGGTCTCTATTTCTTTACGTGTGCCCTTAATAACCGGTGTTTTTAAAATTTCAGCTTTGGCAGGAAGGTGTGGCAAAAAAAAATTAGGAAGCTAAGACGCGTTTTGACCATCATAATTCCAGTTTTTGAGCGCAATCTGCTCAAGCCAGGATGGCCTCCTTGTTCAGTGCATTACGGGTCAGCTCTTTGAGGACCGCTTCGAGAAGGTCTATCCAAGTCGAATGACAATTTGCCGAAACCTGATTCACGTTGGATATAGCCCAGTAATGGTCCTGCCCATACCGCGTCACCGACTGCTGTCGACTCTGGCTCTCTGTCGGAATCAGGTAAAACTTTCTTGAAGTGTCCAGGTAATTGCTGAGTTCACACTTTAGCATCTAGAGACCGCAACTTGATACGCGATGGCGAAGTGCCCGGTGGAATTCGAGTGCTGCTGCTGCGAGTGTGTCGACTACGCCGCCAGTACCACCAACTGGGGAAGGTCTCTTGCTGAGCTCTGAAAGCTTGCTAGGAGACCCCGGGGCTCTCGCGGATACTATTGCTGCCATACCTCCACTTCAACACGGGGACCTCCAGGCACTTGGGCTCTGCCACTGGACCCCCGCAGGCCTGATGCAATACTCCTTCGAACTCGTGCACGTTCTCACCGGCCTGCCGTGGTTCCACACCTTCATCGCGGCTACGATTTTCTGGCGAATAGTTATTTTCCCCTTTGCTGTCGTAGGGATGCGCAACTCTGCGCGCCTGCGACCAGTGACCGGGGACCTGAATCGGAAGACCGAGGAGATCAAAGCCGCGCAGCGTATAGGCGACACGGTCGCGATGCAGCGCGCGAACCTCGAAGCGGCCAAGCTCAGGGCCGACGCGGGCGTGTCGATGCTTGGGCTCGTTGCACCGATGATCCAGATCCCGATCTCCATCGGCATGTTCTTTGGTGTTAAAAAGATGTGTGAGCTGCCGGTGATGCAGCTCACACAGAGCGGGTTTGAGTGGTTGCCCGATTTGACACAGCCAGGGCCGTATTTTATTCTGCCTATTCTTGTGGCGGCGTCTGGGAACGTGATGATGTCGGTCCGTCGTGCTCTCGCGTTCCTCTAGGGATATTTTTTTGACGTAGAGAATCTAGATGAGCGCCAGGGACATGGATCCCTCCCGGCCTCAGATTGGCCACTTTATGAACGTCATCCGCGTGGTCACCGTCCTCGCCATTTATTGGATGAATAGGTTCCCCTCCGTCAGTCCTTATCTCGCTCTTTAACTCCATAAATCTAACAATACTTGCAGGGCCTCCTCCTCTGCCTCTTAGTGACCAGTGTGAGTGCGGTCCTGCAAAGCGCAATCTTCCGCGCCCCCGCCTTGCGCACGGCCCTCAAGATTCCGCAATGGACACCCCCGCCGGCCGGCTCCCCGAAGCTGCCGACCATGCGCGAGAGCATCCGCTACTTCATTGATTCCGCGAAACCGGGACAGCAGGGACAGGCGCCAGGCGCGGCCGCGACGCCCGGCGTCCGGCACTACATTCCCCCCACGCATCCCTCTGCTTCTGTCGCTGCCTCTGCGCCCCTGAAGTCATCAGCACGCCCAGTCCGCCCGCTTGAGGTTGTAGCAAGGCAGGCACAGGCGCGCGCGAGTGCGAGCCCCAAATCTTCGTCGGGTGGGTTGTTCGAAGACCCGGAGCCGCCCAAGCCCGCACCCAAGCTCAAACAGGCGGCCCCTGCTCCCCCGCCGACATCCAAGCCCAAACAGGCGGCCCCTACCCCGCCGCCCACATCCAAGCCCAAACAGGCGGCCCCTGCACCGACGCCCAAATCCACTCCTCCAAAGAGCAAGGCGGCTAAAAGACCCAAAAGCTAATAAGCACGTAGATACTTGTTTTAATTTTATTACCCCGCTCTCCACGACTACGTGAGATTATCAGAGGACGTTTTCCTGATATTCCGAGGCTCGGAGCCGTTGAGGCATTGTCTGAACTCGTGGTCGGTCGTATTACGTTGATAATATTATCCGGCTGCCATAATTTACCCGTCACTATCCACATCACGTATCCCAAAATCGCAGCCCACGATACACATTCGTCACGACCTCTCCGCTTCCGCGTCCGCCGGCGTATCTGCAGTCGCGAGCGCAGCCGCGAATGGATTGCCTATAATCCCGTTAGCCACTGGTACAGAAAAGGTATAAAGACGACCCACGGCTGCCCCACGCGGACGGCGACACCGCTTGGGATCAGTCAGTTTAAATTTTACCATACATAGAAGGCAAGTGAGGACCGTACCTTTCGGCGGAGGCGGCGGCGTCCTGAATGGGTTGGGGCTTGTCGGTAGCCCGCTTGGGCCGGGGTTTTGGGACAGCCCGGACGATGACACCACTTGGGATCAGTCATTTAAACTTCACTATAGCCTAGTAGAGGGCAAGTGAGGACTGTACCTTTCGGCAGAGGCGGCGGCGTCCTGAAAGGGTTGGGGCTTGGGGGCAGCCCGCTTGAGCCGGGGTTTTGGGACAGCCCGAACGGTGACACCACTTGTGATCAGTCAGTTAAACTTCACTATAGCCTAGTAGAGGGTAAGTAAGGACCGTACCTATCGGCGGAGGCGCCAGCGGCGTCCTGAATGGGTTGGGGCTTGGGGGCAGTCCGCTTGGTTGGGGGTTGTGGGACAGCCCCGCCGGCGGAGTGGAGCTGCGTTGTCCGGGGCTTTGCGCTTGGGGTGGCGCGTAGCTGCCGCTACCCAAATCTGGGCCCTGCAGGGAAGGCGGGGAAGGCGGATAAGTGCTATCCAGATCTGGGGGCTGTGGCGGGGGCTGCGCGTAGTTGCTGCTGCCCGAATGTGGGTCCTGTGGCCTCAGCGGCGGGGGAGGGGGAGGTGTATAATTGCTGCTTCCCGATTCTTCGTTCGCAGACGGCCTGTACGCAGGCGGAGCCGAGACGCTCCCCTCCCCAGCCAAGTTGTCGAACACATTGCGCCGGAACGCGGCAAGCGCGCCGCGCGCGTGTGTCAGCGCCTCCGCCGCAGTTGTCAGGTCGGCGCCGATCGCGCTGGCGCGCCCGCGCGCGGCGTTGAGCTCGTTCGTCAGCTGCACCACAGGTGTCCGTCAGTGACGCGTAGCTCGAGCTTGAGAGACGAGACTCACGTTCACTTGCACGGCCTTGACGTTACGGGCGGACTCCTTGATCTTGTCTGAAAAGTACAGTGAGTTCACGACTGTGGGAAGGAAACAGTGGGTACAGACTGTGGAACGCGATGTCGGAGAAGACGTTGTCGAAGATGACGTCGGACAAGATTGAGCTGCGGTCCGGGCAAGTGAGTATATAGCACAGGAACGATGAGGAAAAGGCGGGACATGTAACGCACCCGTGCGCGATGTTAATCTTGCCTATGGGTTTCACGCTGGTGGAGGTGAGTATCGCCTGTTGGACGAACGTCTCGACTTGCAGCGACAGCCCCTCAGCCATGCTTAGTGCATTGCGTTCCATCATATCGCTCATCCTACCCAGATGGACGTCAGATTTCGTTTGCATGCTGAAAGACTACGCACCTGCCGCCGCCCCACATATCTACGTGAGAGACCGGTAAGCATAAGGAAGAGTATGAACAGAGAGGGTGGAAAATGCGCACCCCACCGCGAGTAGCCGAGCGCATCCTTAATTTTGCTGTCGCACTGCAGCAGCGCGGTGTTGGCGCTCTGGAGCAGATTCGCAGCTTGTAATTCGCGGTTGAGGGAGCCCTGGATCTCGTTGTACCGCCCTTGCGCCCGCTCGAGCTGGTACTCCAGCTGGTCGTCCTCAGGGTACGCTTGTGTCGGGCCATCAAAAATCTTGCTGTACAGCTCCGCGAGGTCTTCCTTCGCGAGATTGTAGCGCTCAAGTTTGCTCTGCAGATCGACGCGCTACGCATAGAGTATTAGCGGTGGACCCGCATAAAGCAGCGAAACGACCCACCACCGCCTTCGCTTCCGTGATCATGGTGGCGAGCGTCACTTGCTGCCGCTTGTGCTGCATCTCCTTCTCCAGCGCCTCGACATACTCCCTGCGCGACGCAAAATCAGCAGCCAATACGTGAATTCCGAAACAAAACGCACTCACCGCTCCTCCTTGCTCGCCTTCGCCTCGAACTTGTCTTTCCGCCCAGTGATCTTCGCCGCAAACCGCCTTGTGGTCGAGTCACGCATGTCTTCGTGCTCTTTCCGCTCCTTCTGCGTTTTCCGCTCGAGCGCTGTTATCTTGCGCGCCAACGTGGCCGCCTCCTTCTCTAGCTCCACGATAAACTTTTTTGTTGTTCCAACGCGGGCGGGACGTGGTCGAGTTCTGCGATCCCCGCTAGGAGCTGCGCGTGGTAGGTCGCGTTCCGAAAAACGGTGTCCGTAGCATTCATAATGCAAGGGAAAAAAGAAACCAAGGTGTAGAATCCATTGATGGTCCAAGGATAATTGTATTATTTCTCAAACTCCCTTGAAAGCTGTAGAGACACAGCCTCAGGAATCTACCTGCCAGTTGAGCAATCCAGCAACGACGCAAGACATAGAGAGACCAAGGCAGCCAGATCCAGACCGACTCGCACACAGGCCTCCTTCACTAGTAACAGTCGGAGTTGCCTGATTGGCACGTGCTACGGACGCAAACAAACAACCGCTTTTCGACGAATTGGGTAATTTTTCGCAGGGACCAAGCAGGGACTGTTTCATGTCTCTTAACACCATTTGATTTTTCTTAGAAGAGATAAGGCTGTTGGCCATCTGCCTTCTTGCAAGCGCCATTTCTTTCCTGGCACTCTGACCTTTCATTCGGCGATTATTGACATAGTATAGATTTACACCGAGTCGAGGTATTATTCTCTGATGTATAAGTCACTGTTGATTGAATCAAGCATCATCATCGGAGTCTGGATTATACACCAGTGCCCATATCTACTACCCCACAAATAACTGGGAAGTGAGGGCGAAATACTAACCGGCTTTTTTACGCACACCGGCCGCCCCTATGACCAGTCAAAAACGCAGCCTCGTGAGGAACGCTCCTGGGAACCTGTAAAACCTTACGTGCCTCGTAACACAGTATGTTGTCCGAAGACTAGCCTTGACCGTAAGGTTTCTTTCCTTGCGTCTAGTATCGCTGGTCCCTTGAGACTTTGGCTTTTAATCGTGTGAGGCACCGAGTTCTTCAAGTTGAGGATCTATCTAGTGCCATGGGCGATTTTGATTTGTGCTTACTACTTCCTTGAATCCTTGCAGAAAATATTCGAAGACCGTCCCCTTGTTTCCTTTCACATCCACATCCCGCAAAGAGAGCACTGAAATTGACTCTCAGGCTCACGAATAAAGGTTTCGAAGCCCAGCTGGCACAAAAAACTTAGAAAGGAAATACTTAAACGCCGTATCGCCGAAAGCGGTAGCTACCCACGTGACTTTCTGCATTAACCAGAAACATCCATGGTGCAGCCAACACCCACGCCGGTGCCCGCGATTCCAGAGGAGGAGGAATTCTACTCGTCCTGGTCGCTATTCCTTGTCTGTCTGCTCTTGATTCTCTCGTTATGGACCAGCTATTATCTCCAAATAAAACGCATACGCGCAGTACACGAGACAGGTGTCTCAATCTTTGCGGGGATGGCGGTGGGCTTGATTGTGAGGCTGGCGCCAGGGACGATGATTCGAGAGATGTTGGTGAGTTGCATTTCTGTTTGTGGCGACATGGATAGCGGGCGGGATGGCGGTTGGGTGACGGCGTTTACTCTGCTGCGATCGGCCGTGCGGTGGGTGTGTGTGCGACGCTAATATACTTTCAGACATTCAAACACACGTTATTCTTTAACCTATTGCTGCCCCCAATTATTCTAGCCTCCGGGTACGAGCTCAAGCAGGTGTGTTTCTGTTCCTCGCTTCTGCAGTATCATGTCTAACGTTGTGCAGGAAAATTTCTTCAGGAACTTTGGGTCCATTCTCATATTTGCGTTCCTTGGCACGTTCATATCGGCGGTGGGCGTGGGGTACGTAGGTAGCGGCCGTGCAGCAACCCACACTGATCACTTGCAGCCAGAATTCTCGTGTACGTCTACTCGTTCCTTGGCCTTGAATCCCTCGACCTCGGACTGGTGGAGTGTCTCAAATTTGGCTCCACGCTATCCGCCACGGACCCAGTCACCATCCTTGCCATTTTCAACCAGTACAAAGTCGACCCAAAATTGTACACTGTTATCTTTGGGGAGAGTCTGCTGAACGATGCTGTCAGTATCGTCATGTACGAGTGCGTGTCTCCATTTATTACTGCTGTGTGTTTCTTCTGCTGAACTACGCATAGAACGTTGACGCAGTTCCATGGGACCGAAGAAATCTTTATTAGTTCCGTATTCAAGGGCATTGGAATTTTCCTGCTCTCGTTCAGCGTGTCCATGGCGCTCGGCGTTGCCTTTGGCCTTGGGATGTCGCTCATCCTCAAGCACTCCTCTCTGAACCTTTACCCCTCCATTGAGTCGTGCCTCGTCGCTCTCTGCGCGTACACCTGCTACTTCTTCTCGAACGGCATGGCCATGTCTGGCATAGTCTCCCTCCTCTTCTGCGGTATTACCCTCAAGCACTACGCATACCACACAATGTCTCGGCGCACTCAACGCACGACCAAATACATATTTTCCACCCTCGCGCAGCTCTCCGAGAATTTCATCTTCATCTACCTCGGCATGTCACTCTTCACCTCGCCGCCGACGGAGGAGAAGGTGACGAGCTACGTCAAGCCCATCTTCATCACCATCACCACCGTCGCGGTCATCTTCACGCGGTACGCGGCGGTGTTCCCGCTCTCGGAGGCGATCAACTTCTTCCACAAGCACGTTCGTGGCCAGCGCACGGAGGAGCTGCCGCATTCTTACCAGATGATGCTCTTTTGGGCGGGGCTACGTGGAGCGGTCGGCGTCGCGCTCGCCGCGGGGTTCACGGGGCCAAATGCGCAGACACTGCGCATGACGGTGCTGGTGGTGGTTGTGCTAACGGTGCTCCTCTTCGGCGGGACGACCGCGCGCATGCTCGAGGTGCTTGGCATCCGCACGGGCGTGGAGGATGAGGCGGCAAGCAGCAGCGACGAGGAAGATTCGCCGCCGCGCGGGCCCGTGTATTTCAGTGGGAGCCGAAGGGGGAACGCGGTGGCGAACGTTGGGCGGTGGGGTCGTTATGTTGACGACGAGCCGAGCTATTTGCAGCGGGACGCACGCAGCGCTCCGGCGGCGAGGATCGGGACACAGTACTACAACCACCAGCAGCAGGCGCAGGCGCAAGCTGCGGCCGCCCGCGATGCGGCGACGTTGAACGGGCAGGTCTTCTCGTCGGCGTCGAGCGAGTCGTACGATTCCGACGGCGAGGTTCTGCCGCTCGCGACGACGTCGCTTCACCAGGAGCCTGCGTCGCCTGGAGGCCACCCGCCCAGGGCGAATGTGGCGGAGCCGGGAATGCCGAGTGTTGGGGAGGACGGGAAGTGGTTCCAAGCGCTGGACGAGCGGTATCTGTTGCCGCTGTTTTCGAACGCGACGGCGAGCAGGACGTTCCATGCTCGGCGCGCGCGGCGGACGGCCAGCGGTGTTGTGGGGAGCACGGGGCCGAGTGTGGAGGCATCGCCGGTAGAGAGTGACGATGAGGGCGGGGAGGATGATGACGGGCCGGAGGTGGAGCTGGGGGTGCCACTGGATCACCGTCCGAGACCGGGGAATATACAAACGCAGAGCAGGGTGGTGGAGGAGAGTCGGGCGGAGCGCGGGCTGACGAGCCCAATGTTGAGGTCGAATAGCAGCGGAGAAAGGCTGGAGCCTGATATGACGTGAGCTATGGACCACTTGTTCTGTTCTTGCCAGCGGAGAGATAGATGATGCAAGTATATATGTTACTCATAGATATTCAGTCTTAACGCTATACATTAAAACTTGTACAGATTTTTTTGTTCTCGCCAACTTATCAATGAGTATTGAGCTGTGTTACTTTTGCAGCTTGCATGTCTACGTGCAATGCCCCAGTCATTCAGAGTCGCATCATCATTGCCTCCAGAAGCAGGCACCACATTTTCATAAGGAACTTGAAAGAAGCGGAATTTTTTTCCAAATTCGTCAGAAAGCGGTTGTTTATTGGCGGCCGCAGATCGCTGATATATTATCCTGAGTCCTATCCCTGAATCCCAACCAAATCTGTGTGTTTATTCTCAGCAAGTCACTACAAATGAAAGAGGAAATGGGTCCCGTATGCAGTTTCCAATTGCAAGTCCCGCCTTTTTATTTATTTGTCTCTCGCAAATCCCTCAACGACCGCCAAGATGGTTCCAGATCCAGCCCACCATCTTTCAAGGGAATCGATATACTCACTGGTCGCTGTAAGACATAGTCCGCCTGCGTAGCATTTGAACCTCCTGGTGCGTCACCAGCCCGAATGCAGCCTTGATCCCTCGCCCCGGAATATCCACCTCCCCGAACATCAGCCTCGCATCCGCCGCATATTGAACGGGGACGCGTGAATCCGCCTCTACGGTGTCGGCGATGTCATCCAGTGCCGGATTACGCGTCGCGAGGAGCAGCTGTGAGAAGCTGTGCGAGCTAGGTTGCCCGTTCGCAATCAAAGAAAACATGCCGAGGATGCTGACGAGGATGAGGCAACCCATCGCGGAGAGGTATGTCCTCGCGAGGGTGGCGCTGTTGTAGTGATACACTGTATGCGTAGAGGAAACGAAGGCTCGACGGTGGTGAAGCCCGTGGCCTTCTGAACGAAACCTAATGAAAGGAATCAGGTTGGGGACGAGCGAGGATGGAATAATGCTGACTGAGTGAGATATTCGCCACGAGATTTTCGAGGGCTTGAGATACATTTCAGGATCAAGAACACACGGTATGAGAGCAAACGGACCTTGCGACATGTTCGTGACAGACGACGATACATTCACGCCGGGGAATCGCGGCGTGGACAAGTTGAATAATCCTGGGGACTCGAAGAGATCTGTCTCGAGCAGTAACGTCCCAGTGCCAGGCCCGAATGGGACGATGGGACCATCGGTAAACCGAATGATGGCGCCAAGGAGCCGCGAGGTAATGGCGTCCGCGAACGCGAAGAAATGGAGTGGGGCACCGAGGCCGGGGACAAACCGCCCCGTCTCTTCCGCGTCGAAGACATGGGAGTTATTCGGCGTCCGCATCGTCGTGTTGAGAGCTCCATGAAATTCAACAACCGAAACACTCCTCTCCTGCGTCCCATTCACGAAGTGCGTTTGCGCCTCGTACGTCGCGTTATAAAACGTGCACCTCGACCCCGCTGCGTTTATAACCGCACCGTCCTCCATGTTCGACGCAGCGAACGGGAAGTACGCTACCGTCCAGACGAACTCGGGCTCTCCTGATCCGCAGTAGGGTTCCGGACGCCCTGCGCGGTGACATTGACAATACCGGTCAAGAGCCCGCTCTTCGGATCGGCATCGTAGTACATGAGGTACGCAGCTGGCGGGTCTTCAAAAACACGCGGAGTCGGACTCCGTCCGCCGTCGTTGATTTGGTTAGGAGCGAGGTCGGAGCACCGGATTGCGGGGGCGTTGTAAGTGAAGTTATAGCGGCACTCGGGCGAGCAGCCATCCGGGATAGTCCACCCTACGGGGCCACTGGAGGTGAGACCTTGAAGTACAACTTTGTCCCAGGTGCCCGAAGGACCGATGTACGCCTCGCCGCCCCCGCTATAATCATCATGCACTGTGAGCAAACGACCGGAAGCGCTGCGGAAGGACTCGCTCGAGGATCATGTCATCTAACCACTCATCCGATGCCAGGTCCAGGGTGGGCACAGTGATAGTCTGGTTACTAGGAGAAGCTTGCCGGACGGTGAGAGACGGCGCGAAGACAGTGAATAGAGGCGAGGCGAGGATGAAGATGGTGATTGCGAGCGTAGCGGGGCCTGAACAATGAGATTGATGCGCGGGAACATCGCCAGAGACGGTCCTCCGACGAGACAATCAATATCCGCCACTGCAAATTTCAGGATGCATCAGAGGCGGAGGAATGACTCAACTCACATGAGAAAGCCTTCCTCCGCATCGAATGCCAAGCCTGGAAGTACATGAGATGGTGCGCCAGTTGTTGATTTATTATGACGCACGATCTGGCAGAGGCTGACTCCCGCCGAGAAGCAAAACACAATCTTGAATGCAGTAGCGAGAACAATCTCGAGCGACTTGGTCCTGTTTTGCGTCCAGAAGCCCAGACTATCGACAGGGCGGTCGTTGAACTTTGTGTCGACAATGTGATGCGCAACCGCAACCGCCGCAGCCACCACCGTGCCCCCAATGATCCAGAGCGGCGTCCAGAATCCGATCCCCTGGTACAAAGAGAGCTCTTCGGATGAGAAGCAGGCGAGGTGATGGGTCGAGTCGCCCATAGGTTTGGATGAGGTCGCTGCATTGGCGCGTCCTCGGGTTCGGTGATATTGAGATATCTGTAACTCGCCATGCAGAGGAGTATCACGTAGCCAGTGGGACTTGCGCAACACGATGCGAGCGCATATTAACGCTGGGCATCTCACTCGATCCTCGCAACTCCGCTGTTACTGTTAAGCGCCGTCGTGTATTGAGGCGCAGTTGTCGCGATTCCGGTGACAAAATAGATACAATACCAGGGGACACGAGGCCGCATACGATGTCGAGGTTGGAGGCATTGAAGGGAAACTGTCTGACAACAGTATGTAATTTCGTTGGCGCTCGCCAAAAATATGCGGTTGACACATTAGAGCGTATTGCAAGTTTTAGCCGAGATTTCTTTGAAATCTGATTGGTCGAGAGCTGTGGAGCAGCCAATAGTTTCAAGAAATCTCGGCTAAAATTGCAAATAGCTCTATTACGGTAGTTTATCGTTGGGGGATGTTCTGAAATATGCTGCCTATTATTGAATGACGGGGCTCGGTGGCTAAATCGCACCATCGATCCGCTTCGAGATCCACAACTGTGCAAATCTGTATAATAATATGGGGGGGGGGGGGGGGGGGGGGGGGGGGCCATCGAACCTGTTGCTTTTTAATTATTTGATCATTATTATTCATTTTCAAACTTTGATTGGCATTCTTTCGCGATCAATACACAAAGCTGTACAACATCTGTTATGATAATGCCCCGCTCCATGAACCGACCTGATTGATCTATTCGGCACTTGGGCGCTCATCGCACGCCACATCTCAGTCTTGTCAATGTGTCCTGAGCAGATCAGCTCCATGCCACGGCAATGACTGCAACGTATTCAGTCGACGAATCAACGATCAAATAAATTTAAATCACATTACCGACAAGGTAGTGCCGCAGATTCCCGAGCTTGGCCGTTGGTGCTTGGTGGGGGTGGCGCATCACAGTCGTAAGAGTGGTAAAACAAAGTTATAAGTATTCGAGATAAAATTAGTGGGTAATCTACGGTAGCCCGTTGGACCGTCGGCTTCTAGAGAGGATTCCGCATCCCTTTTCCCAGCCGAAGGACTCGAGGACGAAGCGCTGGAAGCCTGGAAGAGGACTCGCTGCTAGTGATGTTCAGGGTCCGGCCTGGCCTGGAAGCCCGGGCCAGGCCCGGCCTGAGGCGGCTTGGGCTTCAGATATCCCAAGCCCAAGCCCGAGCCCTCGAGCAGGCCCGGGGCTTTGGGCTCAGGCCCGGGCCTGACTCGTGAGGTGACAAATCGCAATTTACACTGCAGGATGACGATATGAACAGGTATTCAAATGTCTCAATGGTTATTAGAAGAGTACTGACTTGATTTCTCGACTTCTCGACCAATCCAACACGCAATTTCCGTTTTCGGATGCCCGAGTTGACCCTTTCAACCGTGGTGATAGCTATCCTTGCAATCAATTGTAATATTTTATTGGCAGTGAAATCTTCTGACTCAATGCCAGTAAAAGCTGACCTGATGCACGAGTTTGAAGTCAAAATCGAAGTTAAGCCCAAGTTCATAGGTCGTAATGAAGCCCGGGCTTGAGGGCCTGGCTTGGGCTTGAAAAATCTGAAGCCCAGGCCCTGGGCCCGCTCAAGCCCTGTGTCGGGCCCGGCCCGGCTTGGGCTTAGCAGGGCTTGGCCTGGCCGGCTTAGGGCTTGAGGCCGGGCCCTGAACGTCACTACTCACTGCCGAGGTCAACGTTGTAGGCGTAGGTACTCGTGGTTGTCAGCAGAATCGACCGAGTAATCAGAAGGGGACGGTTGACTTGATCTTTGAAGGCTATTGTGGGCTTTGAAAGCTATACGTGGCATGCATGATGATGGCGTGCATTCCTGCAAATAATCTAAAGTTGGAGTATTTGGTTGTATACTTGTTTTTTTTCTGCAAATTTCGGGTGCTCACTGAATTTGAACGTCTGGGAAGCTCGGTGATCGGTTATGGACGCACCTCCAGCAGGATTGACGAGTACTACCGGCTCACGGTGCGCTTGCGGAGGGGCTAGGGTGCAAGAACCAAGTGCGAGTCACTCGGCGGCCATTGGGGGAAGGCGGGAGCCCCGAGGGCGAGCGCAGCGGACGGAGTGTCTGGACCGTTCGAAAGACTCAGGCTTGCTCTCGGGAACAACCGGCATCGCCGGATCCGACCTTTGCCGAACCGTGGACTTATTGCTGCTCGTTGGCTGCTCGCTTTCACCCAGAAGCTCTGCTGCTTAGATTCTGGAAATCTCGCGCTAGTCGGGCGCCGCGTACAGTGTGACCAGATAATACGACACGAGAGCGCTGCGGCTTGCAAGCGCGTCCTCGTCCTCCCCGTTCTCCCCAATATGATGTTGCAGAACTGAATGCAAGACGTTCTCTGTTCGAACCCCGAGTCTAAGCTGCCAAAATTCAAGCACTCAAGAACCTCTACTACTAGTATCAACCTGTTCTCCAGGGACCAAATCAGCTTCATTCCGGCCATCCCAATCAGTCGTGAATTATCAAAAAGTGTACAGCAGGACGCATGCCAGTGTAGTACTCAACCGCTAAACGAAGCGCACAATCATCGACCAGCCCTGCAGCAGCGTCATCCCCTCCGCGAGGTACTCCGACAGGCGCTTGATGCGCCTGGCGACCTTGCGAAGCACTCGTGCCTGAGAGAAGCTCGCCAGAGCGCTCCTGCATATATGGTATGGTGCAGTTGCCTTCGGTGGCGGGCCTCGATGCGCTCCACTTCATGCCTCTCCTCTCGCACGGCCGCCGCCCCGCACCCACCTCGTGCCCTGCGCGCCTCCGCTTCCGCCGCAAACCTATGATACCAAAAGCCCGTCATCTGTTCCGGTAAAAGCTGATGCAACCACCCTCACTCCGCTTCTCGAAAAACTCGCGCGGGTCAGGCACCGCGGACCTGAGACAGGTCGTACGACACGGCCACCACAAATTTGGCGGGACCGGGATTGCCGAGTGTTGGGGAGGACGGGAAGTGGTTCCAAGCGCTAGACGAGTGGTATTTGCTGCCGCTGTTTTCGAACGCGACGGCGAGCAGGACGTTCCATGCACGGCGCGCGGCGGACGGCCAGCGGTGTTGTAGGGAGCATGGGGCCGAGTGTAGTGGCTTCGCCGGTAGAGAGTGTCGAATAGCAGCGGAGAAAGGCTGGAGCCTGATATGACGTGAGCTATGGACCACTTGTTTCTGTTCTTGCCAGCGGATAGATAGATAATGTAACTATATATGTTACTCATAGATATTCAGTCTTGACGCTATACATTGAAACTTGTACAGATTTTTTGTTCTCACCAACTTATCAATGAGTATTGAGCTGTTGTTACTTTTGCAGCTTCCATGTAGCATGTCTCTGTTAGTTACGTGCAATACTCATTCAGAGTCATCATCATTGCCTCCAGAAGCAGGCAACACAGTATCAAAAGGAACTTGAAAGAAGCGGAAAAAATTCCCAAATTCGTCAGAAAGCGGTTGTTTGTTTGCGGCCGCATATTCTGAATCCCAACCAAATATTGTGTTTATCCCCAGCAAGTTCCTACAAATGAAAGAGGAAATGAGTCCTGTATGCTGGCCGGATTCGCACCGCCCGTTTCACTGGCAACTGGGTCCTACTTCTGCTCAATTACCCGACTCCTCCTGAGGCTGTGTCTACAGCTTTGATTTGCCGAACCACTGCTACAATAGACCTCTGACAACTCTTGCACCTTATCTTTCTCTTCCCCGCCACCTTCTGATATCATGAGCGCGACGGACGCCGTCCTACAGAATGCGACCTACCACGCGCAGCTCCTCGCGGGGATCGCAGAACTCGACTACGTCCCGCCTGCACTAGAACAACAAGACAAGTATATTGTGGGTTTGGAGCAGGAGGCGGCGGCGTTGGCGCGCAAGATCAAGGCGCTCGAGTGGAAGACGTCGAAGGAGCGGAAAGAGCACGAAGACCTGCGCGACTCCACCACCAGGCGGTTTGCGGCGAAGATTATCGGGCGGAAGGAGAAGTTCGAGGCGAAGGCGAGCAAGGAGGAGCAGTAAGCGCGTTTCGTTTCGGAATTCAGGTATCGGCTGCTGATCATGCGTCGCGCAGGGAGTATGTCGAGGCGCTGGAGAAGGAGATGCAGCACAAGCGGCAGCAGGCGACGCTCGCCACCATGATCGCGGAAGCGAAGGCGGTGGTGCGTCGTTTCTCGGTGCTTTACGCGGGTCCACCGCTAACCCGCATGTACGCTTTGTGCAGCGCGTTGATCTGCAGAGCAAACTTGAGCGCTACAATCTCACGAAACAAGACCTCGCGCAGCTGTACAACAAGATTTTCGATGGCCCTACACAAGCATACCCTGAGGACGATCAACTGGAATACCAGCTCCAGCAAGCGCAGGGTCGGTACAACGAGATCCAGGGCTTCCTCAACCGCGAGTCGCAGGCCCTGAATCTGCTCCAGTCGGCCAACTCTGCGCTGCTGGGGTGTAACAGCAAGATGCAAGAGGCACTCAGCTACTCGCAGTGGGGTGCGCGTTCTCTCGATATTTCTTTCAGTCTTACTGATCTCCCATGTAGATATGTGGGGTGGTGGCACGTAAGTGGTATTTTCTCGGCTTCGGTGAGAACACCCATCTCACCTCTCTGTGTAGGATGAGCGATATGATGGAGCGCAACGCGCTGAGCTCTGCGGAAGGGCTATCACTGCAAGCCGAGACGTTCGTCCAACAGGCGATGCTCACATCCCCCAATGTGAAGCCCATTGGGCAGGTTAGCATTGCGCACGGGTGCGTCGTCCCGTCTTCCTCCCCGCTCTTGTGCTATATGCCCACATTCTCCTGCACCTAGCTCAATCCTGAGCGATGTCATCTTCGACAACATCTTCACCGACATGGCGTTCCACGGTCGGTACCACGTCCTCCCTAAACACAATCTCTAAAACTCCATTGTATCCTGCAGACAAGATCAAGGCGTCCGCGCGCAACGTCGAAGCCGTGCAGTTCAACGTAAGTCCTCCCTCTCCCCTACCTCTCTTCCCCCCCGAATCTGCGCCACGGGCGCTGATGCCCTCCCTTACAGCTGACGAACGAACTCAACGCCGCACGCGGACGCAGCGGCGCGATCGGTGCCGATCTAAACGCCGCGTCGGAGGCACTGAGGCGCGCGCGGGGCGCGCTCGACGCGTTCCGGCGCAGCATCTTCGACAGCCTTTCTGGAGGTGGATCTGGATCTGAGCTGCCCGCGTACACGCCGCCCGCGGGCCCGCCACCAGGGCATCCCGGTACGTCTCGTCCCGTCTCGCCCCGCGCTGCGCCGCCCAAGGCTAATCCATGTGTATGTACTGTAGCGGCGCAGGTGACGATGCCGAGGGGACCTGATGAGTCGGGAAATAGCAATGCGCCGCCCCCGCCCCCGCCGATGCCGCAAGGTCCAGATTCGGGCAGCAGCAGCTACGCACCTCCTCCGGGACCGCCGCCACCGCAAGTCCAAAGCCCCGGGCAAAGTAGCCAGGGACGGCCGGCAGGGCTGCCTGCAAACCCCAGACCAAGCGGACTACCCGCAAACCCCAAACCAAGCGGTAGCTACGCGCCGCCGCTGGAGCCGCCTCCCGGTACGCCTCCGCTTTCTCCCCCCCCTTCGGATTTCTGACGGTCGTCGTTTTTGGCAGCAGGGGAATCCCGTGCAACGTCTCCGTCCGCGTGGGGTAGCCGTGCGTTTTTTGTTTGTTTCTGTTTCCTCGCTCTTCCGGGCTCAATGCGAGTTTGCTCTCGCTTTTACAGGAAATCCGTACGCGGCTGCGCTTGCGACTGGCGGGACGACGGTGGCGGTAGGGGAGAAGCCTACGACTCCGACTCCGACGAATTATGGTCAAAAATTACGACCGTACCTCGACTTGTCATAAATCGTAATTACGGTAGGCGCGTAGGGCTGGCTGTAGATGCTCATGGTGTACATAGATAAATTATTGCAGTTGATACGACTGACTATGGTAGATTGTACCTCAGAATATACTTCCATCGCTTGATGTAAATCTATGTCAAGAATCGTCGCTCAATGTCAAGGAAAAAACGCTCAAAAACCGTGACGGACATAAGACAGATCGCTCGCTGCCTGACCTGGCAGCTGTCGGAAAAGAACTGGTTAAGAAGGTAGAGAAACTATCCGCCGACACCAAATAGTACTTGGGTCAATTTATTTTCTCTAAGAGACTTGTAGCCAGGACAGGGGCGACCACCAAAATAGGGGCACCGTCGCCATGGTGTCATGTTTGATCGCCGTCAACCCTAACAGTCACACAGTCACACTTTGCCAAGCCAAAGCAAATCCTTCAGTGAAGTGGCCAAAAAACACCATGGTAGAGGATGAGCGGGGTATATCGTAGCCATATTAGCAATGCGAAGGTATCACCGGGGTGGGAAATGATATATGAATAGGTAAAAAGAAATAAAGAGAGAGATCCCGGTGAAACGACCATGTGCCCCTCGAAATGAGATGCTGCCCCTCGGAGTGAATTGCGAGTGCCCCTCTAGAGCAGGAGGGCAGCGAGACCGAGGGAGCCGACGAGCATGGCTAGCACGCTGCCGGCACGGAGGGGAAGCGCGCCGCTGGAGCCGCTGGAGTCGGACGAGCCCTGGCCGAGCCCACCAGCGGCCTTGACGGCGCCGGAGAGGAAGTCCGAACCGCACTTCGAGACGACGGCATTGTAGAGCTCAGACTGGCCAGGGATGAGCACGCTCTGGCCCAGGCCCGGTGCGTAGTTGGTGCCGCTCTCGAAAGACATGTACGAAGAGAGGATGTTGCGCGTACAGGTGGTGCAGAGCTCATCCTTGGAGAGTGCGGCGGAGAGGAAGAGGAAGGGGATGTTGTTCTGGGCGATGGTGGTCGCGTTAGGCATGTACGCCGTGACGCTGTCTGCGCGGCGGGAGAGCTTGACCGCAGGCGACAGGGTGAGTCGGTGCTACTCGTGTTCACGGACGACAAACACCAGGCCCCGGTGTCATCCTTCGAGCAGACGGCGGTTAAGAGCGGCAACGTGACGAACATGATGTCGTAAATCGTCTTTACTTGCTCGTTTGGGCTCGTCGTGAGCTCGGGGCCACACTCGGTGTAGAAGTTGGCGAGTTTGCCGGTTATGAGGCTCTGGGGGCAGTTGGAGGTGATGCCCGCCGAACAAACTGTGCTCAAGGTAGAGCTAATTTGCGACTTGCTAGCGCTGGTAACGCTGCCACCGGGTCCATAGCCAGAGGTAGCGGCGATCAGGGCAGAAGTGCATTGGGCGAGCTCCGTGTCAGCATTCATCTGAGTGAGGTATGTCTGGCAAGAGCTGCTAATGGACGTGGGGATGTACGGGTTTGCTGTCGAGGATGCTGGGGACGCCGAGGCCGACGCTGAGGCCGACGAGGCCTATAACAAGGGTGAGCACTTGGAAGAAAGAAAATAAAAGGGGTGCATACAGCTTGGGCCGCAACAGCGGAGGCAACGAGGACAGTGAGGGTGGTGAACATGGCAATGGCGGGGAATGAATGGACGACTTTTTATTGTCGGTGGAAGACGACAAGCTGCGTGTCTACAACGTTGCGTTGAGGGAGAGAAACAAGTGACAGGTATGATGTAAATACTCCCAAACTCGGTGCACTGCCACACTCCTGTTGGTGACGCTCCTGTCAGCCGCCAACCTTGATTCAACTTCGCTCCACAGTAGCTTTCTCTGGATCTTAGCTTCTTCTTTTCCTCTTCCGCTAATTTTCTGGCTTTATACCTGGACTTTGACTCTGGCTCGGACGGCTTGTGTGCGTGGAGTCTTGGTGGAGGCGCAACGTTTCAAAAATTTCTGAGTCCCTATATTTTAATTTGAAGTTGCAGTTTTGAAGATAATATAAATTTCAGCCGCGACATCCTCGAGGCTACCCCCAACGGTGTCATTACTCTCGGATCCACGCCTCACATCCGACTCGGGGCTGATTCTCGTCTGTTCTAACCGCAGTCAAAATTCGCATCCTGTCACAGTTTATCTCGCGAACACAAAATCTTGTTACATGGTTCAATTGCAACTGACCTGGTTGGTTCTGCACATATGATTCCAAAACCATCCGCATACCTCCCGTTCGTAGACCACCGCTCGGCGGTCGCCGGCCATCCAGAATTTACTCGATCCGTTTTCAGGCTTCTGATCGTCCCGCAATTCAGGCGTTACGGGCAAGGCATAATGATCTCAGTTCATTTGCGTAAGAATTAATTTTCGGCCAGTGGGTGGTTTCATCTCATCAGTCATCCGTTAAGCAGCTGTTGTGCAGGCCTTGTCGATGGACTTAGAGGTTATTGTACATTGCGTTGAAGGTGTGACTAATAAATTTGCAGATATAGACAGGCATCTTCGCCGGCCAGGAGAGTACAGCGAGCATTGTACTTCCCCCCTGATTCCCATCCGCCACAGTCAAATAAACGCGGCATCCTTGAGGTTGACCCTAACTATCCCCAAACAGTACAAGGGTCCATTCAAAACTCCCGATCCACCTCGCGATTTTTTGTCTGTTTCTCAACGAACTGGCGATAGAATGGATTCTTGGATCGATCTAATTCAAAGAACCATTCTGCTCGAAACCGGCACGCAACCTGGTATCACCGCGGCTACGAACTGATATTAAGCCTTCCCATTGGATCAATATTCGCGACGCGCATCTATTTTAGGAGATAGTCGTGCTGGACTAATATGCGGTATGTTTTCTTCAGAATGTACCTCCATGACAGAACTTTGATCGTCCATCCAGACTGTGAATTACCTGGGTCATGATTATTTATAACGAGGTTCAAGTTCGTTCTTTTTTCGAGTTCGTTCGAAATGGAAGCGTCGCTTAAGTTGACTGGGAAGTATTTTCGGATTGTTCCTGATAACGAACGACCTTGTGGCGTTTCGCAAGGCGTAGACACACCAGAACGACCTTGTGGCGCTTCGCAAGGCGTAGACGCACCAGGGTCGTCCTTGTAGTGACCCGTTACAATTGCGGGACCACTCCCTAGCATTTCGGAACTCAGATTTCAGTCGGTATATGATAATTGCGCACCTAATACATATTCGATGAAGCTGCTTTGCATGGACGACAAAAAAGGATCTTGACTTTCCTCCATGGCAAGTAGTCTTATTGGCTCCTTTCTTTCGAGTTGTGCCACCTGAAACTAGGCATCTTCTGTGGCCCCTCGTTGCAAGCCCTCCACGGACGGTTGCCTCGGAGCAGCACGCCACCACCCGGTTCCCGCGGTGGGAGATTATTTTTATGCGTGGGTTGTCTTCCATCGTCTAGACCGTCATATACAACGCTTCAAGCTGATCTTTTTTTTTGGGGTTGTTCCAGGTCTCTACCCGAAGTTAGGCCTTGCCCCCCTTGCAGTAAGGCCCAGGTACACCTTCGCTTTGGCGCGCGCGTATCGCACTTACGTGGCCTCTGGTTTTGGAAAGATTGCGCGGGGACAATATGGATCTGACGGTCCTCGAAAGCCGAGACCACGGAACATCACAATTGCACCTGTCTCCAAAATCCAACGGATTTTCATTCAAATTGGGATCATGACCTGGAGCTATGTAGGGCTGCTGGCCACAACCTTAAATGACGGTTATTCAGTTTCCGTAATTTGGTGCTCTACCGTACCGTCGGTTCCTCTTGATGGTTTTCTGGTCCCATATACCGTCTTTGCCACCGAAAATACAGCCGTCTTACCGTATGTACGGCCGTACCATTATTTGTGGGAATCTTGTTGGGATTTCTTGCGATCAAGGTCGGAAAACAGGGACATCTAGATATGGATAGCACCCAACCTTGCTTTTCATTTTTTGTGGCTCACGGGTAGGTCTCTGCGAATATTTGACTACCACAGGAGATGTGGTGTCCTAGAAAAGTGATTAAGATTCGTCTACTTTACTGACTTTACTCTAAAATGGGTCATTTGAACAACAATGGTGAGCCTCCCAAATATATTTCCGCTTGAAACTTTTGAAACATTAGCTCAGTACCTAGATGCACATCTTCTAGGCCTGCCTGGCATAGACTGACCTTCATCGATCTATAATTGGCTTGAGAAAACCTCAGGCAAAGTTCATGGTACGCCATATTCCCGTTTCCAGCCGTATTTCAGCACACGGTACATAGGGTGGAGACAAATACGACCGTTAGATGTATGGCCGCACCCGTACACGGCAGGGTCAGCAGCCCTAGAGCCAATAGCTATGCATTATCGCCGGTACGACGCCTGCCTTGTCTCAAGGCTTAGACGCGCAGGTGCCGGAATAGCACCGGAATACGGTTAAAGCATCTTCCACTATCTAGATTTACGCGAATTCTTGAAGACCGAGACAATCGGGCTCCATTCCATCTGTCCGCAATCTGAGGCGTTAATTTTCTTCCAGTTGTCCGAGCTTGGAGGTAGGCATCTTCGCCGGCACGGTGCCTTTGCCTAGACTCGCAGACGACAGGATTGCATTACTCACCATCCAGACTGGGGGTGGCCTCTGCTTCTGGAACAACTGCGCGGCTTTGTCAACATTCTCAAGGATCGCAATTGGACACCAGGCAATGGGAGATGAACGTAGGCGAGCATCCATTTGGTTCACGGACAGCCCGTTACTGGAGGGGAAAGCGCGGGGGGAAGGCGGTATGGGTGGGAGGCGGCAGGGAAGCGGCGGAGATTGTGGTGCCGCTCTGGGATGGCCAGGTTTATAGGGGGATGGAGAGACTGCTTCGTGCCACATCGGCGGCGCTGCAGGGTGGCCACACCCACGTCCTCAGTGTAGCCGACTCGCAGGCGGCCATGCCGCGATACTATCCACGCCGCCCTGTTCGGGTCAGTATCGGTCTATTATCTATCACCAAACCGTCCGCGCCGGGCTTCCCCTCTGCCCTCACTTCTCCATCCTCAACTTGTGGACACCTGCGCACATAGGGAGGGGGAAATAGCTTGCCGGTGCAGCTGCTAAAGAGGCCACGATCATGGATCCCGAACCTCGTGCGTACGTCTCCCTTATGACGGCCCACTGCCTTATCCACCTCCAGGCACGCAATGATGGCTTCCAAGACGGGCGGCGCTTTGCGCTACATCGGCAAGACCCTCTCCTCCCCCGTCCTTCAGATAGGCCACCTCTGTTCCTCGTCCCGAACCCGTCAGTCTCTATCCTCCGCCCCTCAACTTCGCGCCGGCCTCCGGCCACTCCTTCCTGAGCGCCCACCGCTTCAAGTCGATGTTCATTGGCTCGCCAGCCTGTGAGACATGTGGCTCGCCCAGCCCACTCTTTCTCCTGGAATGTCCAGCTTGGGAGCACCTACGACAGCCCTTCCACGACGCCGCGAAGGCCGCGGGCTTTTTTGGTTCCCTCCACCGAACCCCTATCTTGACGCACCCCAAACTCCTCAAACCGCTCGCGAAGTTTGTGGAGGCTACGGAAAGATTCTCGTGAACACCACACCTTTTGGTTTCTTTTCTTATTTCCTCTTGCGCCATCTTACGCAATCTATACACGTACTTCCCCCTCCTACCACCGCCCAACCCCACCGCGCTATATCTCTCCCCACCACATTAGTATTATACCGCACCGGCCCAGCTTTACCTATCTCTCATATCTCTCCCTCTCGCATAAAAGTCTTCGCCATAATTACCTCCCTAGATTACCCTCAGAGACACCCGTCCTCGCTCTGCCGCCACCTTACCGTTACCGGCCAGAAGTAGTAACAAAACTAAATTTCATCATCATCGCTCTTCTGCTTAAAATTTCAAGCACATACCTTGACCCCTTGTTGCAAGGCCCAGATACGCATGGGCAGGAATAATGCAGGATCGTTCACCATCCAGATTTTAGGTGGCGCATGTTCTGGAGAAATTGCGCTGCTCCGACAACGGTAGGTAGGTAGGTATATTCCGGCGCGGTCCCGTTAAGAAACAGCCGGGGCCCGTACTACATACATGCGTCAAATGTATGCTACGGATACCTTCTTTCTTTGACCACTTGAGCACCTGAGTACCCCGTTTACACCTCCGACAACATCAAGTACCAAAAAAATAAAATACCGGTTGGATGAACAAGATGCAAACGGAACCCCAGGGTGGCATGGCCTCCAAAATCAGGTACGAGGAAAACAGGACCATTCCAGTGTGTTGGATGGACACTCTGCTGGCCTACATATTCACCGACGTCATTTGTTGCCCAATTTGGTCTGTTCGGTAAGTCATGACGAGGTTTTGTGGAGAGGGCCGAGGCTGCTCGTCGTTGTCCGATACAGCCCGAAAGAGCGCACGTGTGGTGTAAAGGCGGCGTACGGAGCCCACAAACGAGATGGGTGCGCATCATATCAAGAGACACCCTCCCATGAATTGTTGACTTGATTGATATAATTGTTCGCTTGCAAAAGTCCACGCTTTGCGGGACGATTTGAGCGAAGACGAAGTGGACTCGGCATCCACCATTTTGTTCTGTTTTATGTACCATTCATGGCATCGTAGCCTCTTCTGTGGTTCTACGCAATGTTTTGCGGACTTCACAGGGCATTTTCGATATTCCATGATTGTATTACTGATTTTGACAGTTTTCCATTCTTAAGATTCTTACCGCGGGGAAGCACGAGGGGACCAGGGTATTTTTCCGATCACTGGCCGGCACAGGGAGGATAACTGAAAAACCCATGCCAAAACATGAAAAGAATACGGAGAAAATATTTACAATAACTTTCATGTATCTGTGGATTGAAATATGCAAGACCTATTAGAGCTTATTGACAACTTTTTTGGTCAAGGTTTGTTCAACTCTGATTGGCTGCTCCACACCTCTCAGCCAATGAGAGGCTGAGCAAAATCTCGGCTAAAAACTGCCAATAAGCTCTATTCAGAAGGTATTCTTTGTCGGGAGTATATTCTAAATATGTTTTGCATGTATGTTAAAATTTCAGTCCATAGATAGACAAAAGGTGTTGTAAATACTTTCACCATATTTTTACTATATTTCGTCAGGTTGTTCCATCTTTCGAAAACCTTTCTATCTTATGTACCACAATGTCGCGGGCAAATCTTCATTCTCGGAGATGTAGACGATGTGCTATTTATCGACGGGGTCCAGAAGGGTCCAGACCAAGTACAAGCGATTATGTTGAACTAATTGATTTGTGCCAGAGGGTATTTTCAGGTTGCTCCAGCTCACGAACGTTGCTGATGCCAACTTCCTTCGGCAGAGCATCCATAACCCAGTGAAGTATAAAGTTTTGAAGCCGCGGAAATCATTGTGGAAACAAAAAAAAATACAGATCAGTTCTTCTATCAATTAAATTACTTATTTTCTTTGTCAGGGTCACCGACCGCCGACTGCTCTTCTTGTACTGAATAGATCCACAGGTCCGGGTACACCGGCCTTTGGGATTTATACCGCTCCAAAGTCTCATCAAACCTTAAAGTCAACCAAAATGTAAAGGCCCTAGTGTGGGATTAAGTTGAATAGGTTCCCACGAAGGCTGACCCGAGTGCGACCGAAACCGGAGTTTCCCGACACCAGACATCCATTTTATTTTTATTTTTATGGGAGCGTTTGGTGTAATGATTCTCAGTCTGCAGAAGCATTCCAAGGTCATCCGCTTGGTTCACTGGAATTTTCACCAGTCGTTGCCGTCGAGGGTGTCCGATTCGGGATTAGAAAGCCATTATACTTACTTTTCTTCGGATGCGGATTCGAACCCACGACCGTACGTTAAGTCTTTTTAGTAATCATGAGCCGGTCTTCCGGCTATGGCCCGCGGCATTTCCGCTTAGCCACGCGTCCCCCATATTCAACATCTTTTAGGTTCGTCTTCCGGATCCGTCCCAGAAATGTTCCGTTGAGTCTGAAGCGGCTTCCAACGATCGCGTCATACCTCCGCATTATCACTGCGCTCCGGGCCTAATACACTCTTTGGTTAAAACCTCCATCCACGCCCGCCGCCTTTCGCGTGTTGCTGTAATTGCACGTTCGATAACCAGCATGTTTATTTATTTGCCCGGTGGCATCATGTTCCAGTTCACGCAAGAGTTCACGAGGCGGAATAGCGGACCTTGGGGTCTCGGCATGTCCCGGCACCGTCTTTCGGGAATCGGAATCACCCATGATCGCGGGAGAACATCGACTGGTAGTAAGCATCTTATCTGCGAACACCCGTTGGCAGTGCAATAGAGTATACTGCTGAAATGTTATTCGGCAGCAGGCAAAACATTTAACCTGGAATGTCTCCGAATTCGAACTGCCAATGGACCCACAACGAGATCCCACGCTCTCCCAATCAAATATGTCCGGCCCAGTTCCATGCCAGCTGCTGCGCGTTGAACGTGGCTTGTCCGCAGGCCGATGATACCACCAGCTGATTGGGGATTGTACCACCAACCGATTGGGGTCGTATCGAGACTCCGGCGCTAGCGCCATATTTCATTTCCGATGCTGCTGGACCATGCCACCGGTCCACAAATAGACTTGATATCTACCCGGAGGCCGAGTCTCCGATGCTCGGCTCACTGGCAACCACGAGGTTGCTTCTTCCACTTTTTCTCAAAATGGGAATGGCATACATTCATGGACCATTTGAAGAGTAGCTCAAGATTTAGCTGAGGTTGGTTGTATCTTCAAGTTTATCTTTCGCACATACGAAATCTGACACCCGCAGCACAAGATCCATCTAATATGTTGGGTTGAGCAACAAAATATATGTCGGAGCGGTGAAGTTTGTTTTTGCAACACGCGACTCAATTTAGGGTGGTTCAAGTGATGAAAGAGGAGGATGTAGTGTTCAAACCTTTGCATCGCGGAAAGTGGATGATTGAACTTGATGATCACAGAAAGTTTATTTCCCAAAGTTGAACCCGAAAACTTGTGATTCAGGACGCAGCATTGGCCCTCGTATTTACACAGAGAAATACGGCTCCGGTGCAAATTGCTTGCTGAAACAGCCTATACTCTCTTTCCCGACATAAAGGCGTCGGCACGGGGCGGGGAATAGAAAAAAGCGAAAACGAAGCGTCACGTATAGGAATAATGACCAGTGTTCAAATTTCAGTCAGTTGAACAATGAATCGAGCGGGAGACTGCCCGCCAGTTCAGGTTACCGGCCTGCAGACAGGTTGAGACTAAATTTAGTTTTTCTCCCCTCAGAAGGTTTACCCTGCTAACTTCATGGCAGCCGATGGTGTAACCAACGGCATGATGAATAGTGGGCCTACCTATCCGCCGGGTAGCATTGACCGCCGCCGATCGACACGAATTAAAAACAAAAATAAACTGCTCGTCCTGTACACTTGGGCCGACCGGGACACGGACACCGCTTCCACACGACGGACAGCTCTTCTTAATATAATTACCGCTGCCGCTATTCAGCGATCCTTCAGCGAAGCCAGAATTAGAATCACCCGGTCCTGGAACGGGTGCTTAGTACGGAAGGAGCGCCCAGAGTGCTTTTGGAAGTTCTTCTTGCGCAGGGCTAATCTTCTCGTATCGTTCCAATTTTTCGTATGACGCCCCGAAGGGTCATTGGGAAGTTCTTATTATGCCCTGTAGGCTCTTTGGGAGCACATGTCTGCGGGAAATTTCCACTGATGAACGCGGAAATGAATGTAATCTCAATCGAACCACATAGCAATCTTGCCCCGAAAATTCAAGAGCATTGACTGGCAAAGGATTCTGGGGATGAATTACTTGCCAGAAGTTCGCTTCCGGCATGTGATTTGAACATGAAAGCAAATATAGTCTAGTCTTCTTGCCGCGGCATTCTGAGCCCCAAATTTCTGTCTCAGCCCCAATTTCAATCTCCGCGGCGACCAAATAGCCGAGTGTGACCGAGGATGACATCGATATCGGCAAACCATAGTCCACAACACATTCACAACACCTGGACAACACCACCATGGACGACCCTAACGTTGCATACTATGGCTTCACAGCCGTTCCCCGCGACCCTGATGTGCTTTTCAAGAATCATCCCACTGCGAGCGGAGATCGTCCAAAGCAAGATCCATTCACCGTGAAGGACTTTCCCCTTCCGGAGTCCCCACTCGTCAGTCAAGTACGAGATTTGTCAAGGTGCGCTCCGAATCGTGTTATCTCTGTCATCGGCTAATACGACCGGCTCTGACACAGAAAGAATTGGATGAGCAGACCTTCAATCACAGTAACCGTGTGTACATATATGGTATCCTTTCCGTACAGGCTGCGCCAGGAACTATTCACTCATTCGACTAGGTGCCGCCGTCGCCAAGACCCATTTTCCTGAATGGACTTACGATAACGAGACGTACTACCTCGCTTGTCTGTTGCACGATATTGGTGACAACTGAAATGTCGAAAAATAGAGCGACAACTAAAACTTAAAAGGTACCGCCGAGAAGTACTTATCGACGACCAAAATGTCGTTTGAATTCAAGGGCGCTATCGTTGCACGCGATCTCATTTTACAGCTCGGTGGCGTGGAAGACCAGGCAGACAGTATATGCGACGCCATCGTACGCCACCAAGATATTTTTGTAAAAGGGTATAGCTTTCCAATATCCGTTGATACCACATCTGATTCAACATGCTCAACCAGTGGAAATATTACGCAATTAGGCCAAACTCTGCAGCTTGCCACAATACTTGGTACGCGTTCACATACACTACTACGTTTCTCCCTCCTCACTTCATTCCCAGACAATGTCGGCATGTGCGCTCCATCTATCCTCACTTATGTTCCCCGTTGTTCCTTACGTATTTTATTCAGCCGGGCAAATCTCATCCACGCTAACTCATCGAGACAACGGTGGCTGAACATCCACGACTGGGCTGGTCAGAGCACTTTGCTTCCGTCATCGAGAAGGAGCTTTCCCTCAAGCCCTGGTGCCACAGCTCGACATTTGAGATCCCTGGCTGGAAGCGCGGGACCTCCAGTAATTTTGCCACTGACGTTCGAGGGAACGACGTAATGCGACCTTTTGATTGAAATCAAGAAAAGGCTCGCCGCATGCTGTTCTCGCGGTGGTAAATCGGGAACGTGTCAAGCCTCTTTTTTTAGTCTCTGTTACGAACCCTCTGTAACTTGTACATTTCACTGAGTCTCAGTCTATGAATTTAGTTGGCCATTTTCCAAGCGGGTCGGTGTTAAGAGCCATTGACGTCGCGTATCTGTGCGAATCTCAACTGTACACGAGCCGATGTCTGTTTTTTCCCGAAGCGTGCAACACGGCATTCTCCGTGTTTTTCTCAGTAAGATTGAACGTGGCGGAATTTGGTGGGTGTCTAATGCTTCGCTGCCAGCACCACGGACCAATGGTTTTCGGGCCACACTGTCGGCGGAGACTTCAGCGCAAGCGCCGGGCCTTAAAACGAGTTCGGAGGTCACACGGCAGCCTCGAGTGGACCTCGTACATTCCGGAATACGACGCATGCTTTGATTCGACTATCAATATGTCCCACTAGCACACCTATTCGAGAGAGCGTGAACCACGATCACCTTGACTCCAAATACGGAATTGTTCTTGCACTGTGCAGCGCGGACGTGCCTGTCTGTTAGCTGGCTCGGATGCAGTCCGCAATCTTACAAGTAGGGCATACTTGGCCCAGTGCACCCCGACGAAGGCGGGTTACCATACAGTTTCGACATACTTAATTGTTTCCCAAATCGCCGATTGAATTGCGAGACGGAACTAACCGAAAGACGGGATGGGTGCACATGAAATGGCTGGCTCCAGAGTGAACGCAACTTTCGGCCGAACTCCGAGTACGAATACAATAGCAACACATTTCACGTCTATTAGGGTAGTGATATTGTAGTATATAGCAAGATTGATAACTGTTTGCGCTTTTTACTGGATAGGTACCGCCGTTCGTTTACTCATGCTGAAAATACCATGAACACCGCATGAGCCGTCAGATGACGATCGAAATGTGCCGACAAACGCTGTTCCGTAGCGCAGGCGACCTTCGAAGATCCATGTTTCAGACATTTCGGATTCATCATTCTTCTAACGCGGAGGTCGGACTTCACGGTTTATGAGAAGACGAAGGGACACTCACGGGTCGTCGAGTGAACACGATCAGACCATCGTCGTGCACCCTCCCAGTGAAATTGAACCCAGACCCCCACGCATTCTCGTGGTCGGCCGGCGTCTACCGAATGTCCAAGTATTGGGACACGAGAGGAATGAGATTAACTTACCTGACCTATGACAACATGGTCCAATTGGGAACAAGCAAACTCGTGTTGAAAGTCTGCTCTGGGAAGTCAATTTATGGTACGCGAAGTTCTCCGGTAAAAATTCGATGACCGACTACGGTTTGTTTGTAACAGAACATTTGAGACCAACTGTTGCTCACCTGCAAGTCTCGATCAAGCTCTAATGGAAGGGTGTGCATGAGGGGAACCATAATATTCAGAAAATTGGCATTGCATAGGGGTTCGGCACAGAAAGTCGGGCGGCGAAGACGTTTCGGCGCCGGGTCTCCCAAGGAAATACAGGAAATCTGTAAACAAATTGTGAGAGTTGCCGTGGAAAGGTCGTGAAATCGACCCCACCATCATAGAGCCTTCCCAAAACCCAGTAAGGGATCCGGCCAGATAAGCCGGACGCCCATGTCTTGTCGAAAAATAAGGAACCTCCAGGATCTCAGAGATCCACGGATCAGTTTTTATAAAATTTAAAGTTGTAGCCGACGATTGAGGTGCCATCGCCGTTCGGATATCAGAGAAAAAAAGTGTTACAGCGTGTTGGAAGCGGCATAGTCCTCGGCTGTCGGCCCCGAGCGATTCTCAGCTACGGCCATGGCTCGCGTTGCCGGCAGATGGTACGGAATCTGGAGGGGCACCGCTTCCTTGAGCGCAAAAATCAAATTATTGCGGCGTCCGATGGCGGAGGTATGTGTGGGGAACACATTCGAACGTTATAGCGCATTAAAACCTCCTCTTCAGGGTCCCCATATCCCACGTGTGGGCCGGCCAGTGTAACAGGCCAATCCTGAGAGGCGGGATGAAATACAACGGTAGAAGACGGAGGTAGTGAGGTAAAAGGTGGTACCCTTGATGTGGAGGTGGAAACGAAGGGACGTAATAATGTGACCAATGTGCTCCGCACGTCCGGATTTTGCGAAATATGTCCTCTAGGCATTTAGTCAATTTGAGTCGCGGACATACGGGATGGCAGTGCGTACGTCGTGACACACCCAGGCAGAGCAACCAGATTACCAAACTCTTGATGTCTTCTTGAGGCCGTACATCTTCTCCCAAATAATATCGAGCCAGCTCAACGATAAATTCGGGGAAGCGGGCTTCGAAAAGTGGAACGCAGCGGTCCTCCTCGACCACCATCCGCAAGAGAGTCCACAGGTTCCTGCCGCAGCCCCTGGAGAGACATGTCGAGGTGACGGCAGCGCCGGAGTGCGCGACATCGTGAACAAGTTCAGACGCTAGCGGATGAATCCGTGTGCTGGCTGCAGGCTGTGGCGACTTCGTACTTGAGTTTAAAAATGGCAGCATATAAGTGCGGATTGGAATGGATATTGAGACCGTCGTAAATCATCCGACAAGTGGCGAGAAGACAGCAGAGATCCACTGGCGGCGCGGAGCCAGCGAGGCTCCTACGAGTGCGATGTGCTGCAGGACGTCGTGAGGACAAGCTCAAGGAAGGAGCGCATTCCAAAAGATGGCCATCTACCTGCGAAACCACAGCGCATTTTAAGGCTGTCTCGCCATGGCGCAGTTCACGACAACATGTTGGTCGGGGTTGGAAAAGATCACCGCGCGAGCTCGCCGTAGCCTCCTTGTCATTTGGAGGTCCCCCGTTCAGCGGACTTGGGGGTCAAGATTCAGATCTCTGAACCCCCCCGCTATTCCTCAATTGGGAACACTTGGGCCTGTGGAGCTAGCCATTTTATCGCCGAAGTAGCCTTATTGATATCTTGACAAAAATGTTTAGGCCAAGGCCAAGACACACGTGAAGGTGTGCCGTCGACTTGGACCCACTACTAGATATTATCATCGAATGATGGCGAATGATAGGCGTCGCCAAAAAATTATGCGCACCCGAGCGTTGCCAAAGTATCAGTTATTAAAGGTACGACTCACACCTGGTCCTGGGTATGAGAACCCGCGAACATGGGCGCCGACGTACGTATTGGCCTAACAGACGGGCCAGCCTGCCAAGGGGTCTCTGAGTGGAGGCTCCTAGAGTAAACGGACGCTAGAGATCGCGTCTTATCTCCGTTCTTTGACGGAGTTTTGTCAGGAAGAGTTTCGGAAATGAAATCGCGAGAGTTGCCCGTCGACCGATCACAGTTCAGACCAACTACGTGGATAATCATCTGTGTACATTCACAACGCATTCGAATACATGATCGACAGCTCTTTCCCTCGCAGGAATATATTTATTGCCTACTCAAAGTTCTGTCGAAAGCACGGCTGATGAGACGGTGAATTGAAAACAGTGATCAACGTACTCTGCATGGCGGCGACATCCGAGCTCTGAACGTAGTCCTCGAACTCGGCGATCTTCTCCTGAAGTTCGTCGAGGGAAACCTTCTCATCCTCTGTCGTGGATTTCAGTATTAGAATGTAATTAACGCAAATACTCTACATACCGACGACGAGGGTGATCTAAGTATCGCGTGAGTCAAGCCAGAAGGATACGAGGAAGGAAGAACTTGCCTGGAGTTTTCTAATCCCTGTGGTAATCGTCAACCCAAGTAGCTCAAAGAAGCGGACGAGTCATCGCACCATAGCCGATAGCAACGAGCTTACTCGATCCCCAAAGAAGGCCATCTTGCTCGATGGATCGGACTGACTTTTCCAACGCTTCCATATCAGTCTCGTCGTCCCAGGGCTTAACGTCGAGGGTCACTACAGACTGGATAACGCGTCAGATAAGGCTTGGCGCCATGTTGGCGGTAGTTGACGGACCTTGGCAATGGTCTTGGGCTTGCCGGCTTTCTTCTTGGTGTACTCCGCGACACGCTCAGCCTTGAGACGTTCAGCTTCGGCGTCATCTTCGTCATCACTTCCGAAGAGATCGACTTCATCGTCGTCATCCGCAGCAGCAGGCAGGAGCAGCAGAACCACCCAGGAATGCCTCACCAGCGGTGCTGGAGCCGGGGAGAGAGGCAAACTCGGAACTATACGATTTGATGTGGGTGTACCCTCGCGCATGGGGACTGCTCGGCGCCGATGAGATCGATTTGAAAACGACTACATCAGCTTGCGAAGGCGTGTATCTGAAGGAAATGAGTATCAGAAACCATCCAGAAAGTATGGGACGATAAAGGGAATCAGAAGGCTAGGTAATAAAAATTTTCGGCACTCTTTGGCAGCGGTGTCTAGTCGCTTCTTGGAAACACGGACCATAGCGAAATCATCATAGAGATGGGGAGAAAAGAATGATACTTACCCCTCAACGTAAGACCGCGAGGCAAGGTGCTCTTCAAGTTTGGTGAGGTTGGCCATCGATGAAGTGGAAGAAAAGTGACTCAAGATTGTGCTTGTTTATTTTCCAGGTCAATAGGAATTTCAAACTCCGCTTGCCGTTCCTAACCACATTTTTACCTCGCCGTTGCTTCGACACATTCCTTCGATTCCTCCCGCCAAAACCCTGGGATCTACATTACATTGAATGCAGGTCCGTTGTCCAGGCCAAATGCATTTGCAACTCCTTGGGGTCGATGGCATTTATCCTATACCAACCTCAGTCTTCCCCAAAACTGTGTGTATGTACTCCCATGACAGCGAATCCTCCGACGAAGACGCTTTGGTTTTTTTTTTTTGAGGCCAGGCCCGCGACATTCCGAATGTTGGCAAATGCCGCGATTACGCAGTTTTCCAAGCACGGCCTCCTCGCGTGGCTTTAATTTCTACACCTTGCCGCTTTTAATGTCCGTCAGGCATTCAAAAGTCTTCCTACTCCGGACCTCGAGCCGAACCACGCTCCCATATCGGCTTCCTGCCACCATCCGAATTCGGCCGGTTTAACTTCGATTGTGACGTCGACCTCCTACAACGCCGGCGAGTAATCCTATTCAAAAATTGATATGAAGTGCATCGTGATGATTGAACTGCTTACACGCCTTTAAGTTTCTCCTATCTTTGTCCCCCAAAGCTCCGCCCGTTGAACGGAGCGGTTGTAGACTACGTGGCGCTTCAGGACAACAAGATAATATTATCCTGAGTCTCATCTCTCCTCAAAGGCCCTTAATGTATCCAAGTACATTTCGCCGAACCACTGTCATGTGCGAAATTTTAGTTCCATAAACATGGCACCGGCACAGCGATCCCATTTCACTCTGACAGACCGCTTGTTTCCAAAACCATAATTTCTGCAGCCGTCCGATTTGTGGCTGGTTCTGCTTGCCAGTTATTGCCAGCCAAATCTCGTTCTTGCCGCTTTGGTCCACTCGTGCCAATCAAGCGAGGTCAATTCCAAGATAAAGTATGATTATTTTTTAAGCGCGAAATGCGCCTTAGGTTTGACCCTTTTGGTTCGGCTTCGTCCGAGGCCCACGTCGCAGTACATCCCGTCGACCTCCGAGGGCCGTTTGATCTTCAGGGTCCCAAGCGATTGGCGCTTTCGGATGCCGCGAAGCGTAATAAAAACACGGAGATCAATTCTCAGTCTCTCCATTTGGATCAATTCCTCAGTTACGGCTTTGAACTGCCTTACGTGCACCTCGCCGTTCATTTGAGACTCCGACATACTTATACCAGTACGATGATGAGTCGGCTGGACTCCATGGCCGTGTCTCTGCTCTCCACCTCCCCTGAAGTGCTTCGGGACATCGTTCTGTATGCTGTCGGCACCCTCGGACCTCCACACGAATGGTACAATCTCCTTCTGTGCTGCCAGACATTCCGCCGCCAGTTGGATACACCGGCGATGCATACTCTCCTGTTCGCGAAAAAATTTCATGTGCCTGCGGATGTGTATCATATTCTCCCCGCGCAGGCGAAAAAAGAATTACAGCGGCGCTTTCTAGCGCTCAAGTTTTTCAAACGCGGGGACCATTCTTTGGACGACCATGCATCCTTCACGGCGCGTTATGGGTAGCATACGTTATGCTGAGGGCAGAAAACCCCGTCAGATGAACGTGGACCAGCTTTTGTGGGCGGGGCTTCCAGATCTGCTTCTGTTGTTTCTCAAACAGCGGTTAAATGACGGCGCGGAGAATAATCATGGATGGCCGCTGTGCAATGAGACGAACTCATTGGTCATAGCGCTCATGTGGTTGCTGTCGTCTGAATGTAAGTGCGACGTGTTGACCTCTGGAACCAATCTGGAACTGATACAAACTTTTCTTACAGCCTCTGTCAAGGCCGAGTCCCCAGCCACACGCGACACCGTAATGGAACGATTGCGGCCTTACGTCTTGGCGGCCTTTCGGGTGTGTAGCTCCTTGTGCTCCAACCGCTCAACCGCTTGGACTGACTTCGCCGCCGAAGTATCCCTTGTCAAGCTTCCAAGGAGAGTGCTTCGGTTCGATCTCTGCTTTGACAGACATTACGACAGGCAAGACGGTGCATGGAGCATACCCACCGCCAATTCCTTCTTCCAGAGAGGTCGAATATTTCGGGATGAGAACGGTGCAGGTCCCTTCTGCCCCGATCTATTCCATCCTGTGCTATTTCACGCGATTGGACACCCTAAGTCCGATGTTCCCGGTTCATTTATCGTCCACCGCCCCGGCCCCATCCACACCTGGGCCGCGTCGCGAGGACGTCGAGCATTTCATTAAGGAGTGTCGCACACGGTTTGAACCGTGGGATTTCGCCGTGGATCACCCATCTGTCGACGATTCTTTGACGCGTTGCCTCAGCGGACCGTACTTTCCTGGATCGCTGACGGGAACTTGGCAGGGCTCGTCCATCGTATGTTTTTTTTTCAATGCCATTTCGTAATTGACATCCATTGTTTTTTTAGGTACCGTGTCTCAACCAATATAGACAGTGGTTGAACGAACTCGAGGCACCGGAGACTATGGACACATTCTGTAGACAACCGCTGTATATTACACTCCAGGAGTACGTCTGTTACGCGGAAAAACCACTTCTCAGCGGCCCTGAAATTGGCTGCGTGAATGGACTCGAGGCGTGGCTGCCCTCGTCGTGGGTGGAAAAGGACGTGAGTGTACCATCATACTTCGTGTTGAAATACCGATGGTTCTGCAGGGTGGGATAGAGGTCTCCGACGAGTCCAATATTCGCAAACGATTTTACGAAAAGGCAGAGCGGAACTTGGCTCACCCGGCAAACATTTGATGTGCTTGTTACGGGCCAGGTAATAGGACATATTAGATCATTCGATGAGACTCATATCAATATACAGACGGATGACCCTTATGCGACTGCATGGGGGGAGTTCAAGATTATCGGGCGCGTCCGATTGACCGACGGATTGATCGTACTTAAACGGGAATCGGCAAGTACTTGATACAATGGGATATATAATCTGTGCTCACTGAATATATCTAGATCGCTGACCTGGGTACAACAATCCTCCGTGGATATAGTTACCCATCATCTTATGCGAAAGTCTTCTAATTGTGTCTACTTTCAGTGTCTTCATTCCGAAACTTCGCAGGTAGATATAGAGCCATCCACAAGGGGTGTGAGGCGGCGGAATGGGAAGCGGCATTTAGCCTCTGTAAGTTTGAGGAGGATAGTCATAGAATTAAAAAGTAATGGCCGGGAGCACGCTACAACATGCGATGTGCGAGCACCATTTTGTTGTAGCGTCTGTCTACGAGAGCTAGGAGCATGCCTCGCAGCCTTATTATAATTACCATTCTAATAGAAATAATGTTTTGGGCGGAAATAGAACGTGCGCCGAATCAGTCTTCCGAAACTCTCGTGCCTGGAACTGCAAAGATGCCAGTGGATATCATTGGTACGCGCCAGGCGCTTCGGAAGGCTGAAACAGGGCGACGGGTATCAACACGTGACCGCATCTCGTAGAGATGAAAGGCCCACAGTATCGCAACTGGAGCTGGCTTCAAACGGAAGCTGAAAAATCTTGCAAATATTATATGTGTTCCAGAACCGAGGCGACGACCTGCAGCCGGAATTCGGGTTTTGTATTGCCAAAAATAGAAAGGTATATGTCATCAAGCATGGACACAGTGCGGCAACATATCTTTTCCCCTCTCTTCCATCTCCAGAGGATCGATGGCCAGTCTCGATACTGTACCCCATGAAATCCTGGAGCGTATCGCCTTCATCTCCGCTACTGACACCCTCCTTGGACCTCCATCCACTCTTGTGACGCTGTTGGCCGCTAATCGCCAAATTCATGCCCGTCTCTCATTCGCATCCAATCAATATCTCTACGCACGGATATTCTCCTCCAAATTCGACGTCGGTTCTTCATCCCGCCCATTCATCGATCATTCGTCGCCCACAATCCTGGCACACGAGCTTATTCACCGATTCCGTGTCTTGCACAGAATCCGGTCGAGGACGGATTCAGGTGCGAGGCCAGGGTCCGCGGGCGATGGAGATTCTGTACATGAGCTACTCTTTCACGCGTATCTCATGATGCTCGAAAATGCGGGCAAGAACGAGCAGCAGCTTCGCGATTATGCGAAAATGGGAGACTGGTTACGGGGTTACCTGTTCGAGGAGCACTTTCCGTCGCGGCCGAGGCTCACCACTCATGTCGAGCATTGGCCTCCGCAGAACGAGCATACATCGCTCGCCATGTGGTTATTCTGGTTTCTCCTTCGGCCAGGCAAGTGGATACCCGCAATACCAGAGTTCGAGTCGTTAGCTGACTTGATTCGTTTAGATGACTATACCATCGACGATGACTCGACCTGGAATGTTCTGAATGTTTTGAAAATTTATGCATTGGGCGCCCACAAGGTATGTGGCTCCACTCCGGCAAATGCACCCGCACTAACCGCGGCCTATCAGTACCCCTTGACAGATCCTTCCTGGGTAAATTTTCTGCCGGAATATCCACAACATCCGATCAGCATCGTTCGTTATTCCGAAGCGCACCAACTCAAAACCCCACCCCTCGCGACTCCCGCGATACTTTCGTTCCTGACCCTCGTGAACCTCAAGGCAAAGCTTATAGACTTTTCATCACATCTTGACTTGCCTATGAAGCCCGAGAGCAACGAATGGGAATATGAGCTAGGTCGCTGTCGCAGTCTTAGTAGACCTGAATTCGACAATGGGTTGACTCAATCGTTCCGGCCAGGAAGGTGGGGAAAATCTCGGTGTTCCATGTTCTAAATCTTACTGTGATCGCTTCTTCAATTTATTTTTTCTAGCGTCGAAGGCACATGGGAAGGTATATTCACAGTAAGACCACTTCTTGTCCAATCACACGAGGCCCTCATCGCTGTCATTTCTTTCAGTACACCGAGTTTACTGCATATGCCGCTCTCTTGCAGGAGCACCACCACCGATCCTGCAAAAAAGCGTCATTGTTCGACACCGGCAAACATGGAAGCTTCGGGAGCACCATTTTGTTGTTGGTACCGAACCCGTGCCGAGTCTGGTGGACGATGCTGCCACAGATGTTCATCCATTATCTGCGGGCGATCCACTGCGAGCGTATTTCCCTACCGGAACGCAGATAATTGAATCCCGCGACGGAGTGGAAGTGCGTGATCCCAACCGGCCGACGGAACTTCGGTACTATCGATCGGCACTGGGTCCGAATATACCTGCTAAAGACAACACGACGACGACTGTTCTCCCCAGGTGCAGGTCCAGGACATCATAATCACAGGCGAGGTGCTTTTATTCCATTAGTCTCCGTGTTTTGGCTGGCTAACGATTATGTGACAGGGGCATTCGGCATGGGGTAGTTCATAGCTAATTCTCAATTTCTCTGGTGCTGAAATATAACCAAAGGCCAATTCAATCTTGTCGGTCGGGGTAACCATGTTTTCCCTGCTGCCAAATCCGTGTTCATTATTTATTAGTCCGACCTTGCGATGGGTTTATCAGTCTGTGTAAGGAATATGTGCGTGCTTCCTTCCTTCCCACTCCAAAATTCTTGTCCTTCCCACTCCAATCCTTATCTTCGCTCGACATTCTGTACATTTACTATTAGTTTTCTTCCAGGTGGACCACGACCGTGGAAAGTGGATCTACCGTGGATATCTTGTGGGCAATATCAACAGCAACCTGGCGGGGCGGTGGCGTGACACTCTCAGTCCTGCCGCGGTCCCGGATACGAGGGCTGCTTCCTCATGACCCGACGCCGGTAACTATTTTCGCTTGCTGAGAAGTCACTACCGCCACCGGCTCTCGCTATGCGTTCTACCGGGTTTTATGTCCATATATTTGTAGATGGTACAATCACAGGGCTCTTGGGATTTGGGTTCTGGTACTTTAGTGCAATCATAGGGCTCTTTGGGATCTGGGGGTCTCATACTTTGGTGCGAGGAGGGATTAACAATGTAATTTAATTCATGACCTTGGTGCGATGTACAAGAAATGTCAATGGATGGGTATATTCCGAATGGTCCCGTTCAGAAAAAAAGCAGCTATGTACATGGAACTCTGTTCGTTAAATGATCGTGACAGTCAAGAGCACGGTTATGCCGTCAGTCGCAATGCCTGTAGGAGCCATCTGATACTACTGTGATGGACGGATGAAGAAGAGCGACAAACCGTGGTTCACTCTGGAATATCGAAAAGAATTCAGTCGCAGTTGAATTAAAAATAAATATTTAACTTACCCAGTCGACCCTGCCGGAAGAAGGCCAGTTAAATTATGTGCAGTTGTTGAGTACGTTGTGTCCTCGTGGTACGTTAAACCAATGGCGCTGGAGACTAGTTTGTCGCGGCCTAAAAATAAAAATAATTATGAGAGGTCAGATATATGCATGTCCAGAAAGAGACGATACGGACCGGCGTTGTAACCATCTGGAATAATCGTGTGTCCGTCCCATACGTCCTACGCGCTCAACGACAACAAAACGTGTGTGCCTCATGATCGACATACCTCTTCTTGTGACACACTTCAAGCGGGAAGGGAGTTTAGGAGGCGATGAATAACACGGGTATGAAGCTTACGCTAGAAATAACGCGCCGCTGTTAGCAAGTGTCCCATTTTGGCGAAAGACCCTGCACATCATTTAGCCACTATTCAGTCGCAAGCCCCGTCGGAGGCTGAGCGGAACCTGAGGGCCTAGGCCTGGCTTTTACCTGAAATGGTTGCCTGCGATTTGATATTCAAATCCTTGTCATTTGCCCGTTTTGCATGCGACACTTACCTCCCACTAAACTCTCTAAGCAGGTACCTAAATATATCTCTATTCAGGAGTCAATAAAATTGGAATCACAATTGAACGCACCAAGGTCTTCGTTGCCGTAATCCTGTCGTAGCTCCATCTGAAGTTGATTGCGCGTTCATGCAAATTTGGTAGCTGAGCAGGAAGCACGAACAGTCTGGTTGACCCAGCCATTGCCGTCGCCAAGGTTGGCCGATTGGGGTCACCTATACGCGTGGTTAGATACTGACAACGGTGGAATTGAATGTACAAACCGCGATGCAGAGTGAGACATTCGAACGAGCTAGAGAAGGTTTTGATTCGAGCTCAAATCAACAGAAAATACTGACAATCCTATGGCCTGTGCGTAATGCAGAATTCCCTTGTCGGTCAACACCTCAGGGAGCTCAAGCCGGATATGATAACCTGGTCGTGGATTCAGATCAAGCGTCGACTGTGACAAAGAGAAATACATTCAGCGGTTCGCCGCCTCCGCTGCCGGCTGTGAGAAGAGGTGAGCGTGTTAACGACAGAGAGATATAATATTTCGAACCATTATCGAGCATGGATCCACCCTTTCGGCCAGGGTCGTAGAAGGCCACCCGAGCGGTGAAGGCCGTGCAGATGGCTTGAATAACAAGCGGGATGAGCTGAAGTCCCAGCATTCGTGTGGTCGTGAGGGGTAAGGATGAAGAAGCATTGCATTTCTGATGGGATCTTTATATCTGCGGGGTCAACGTCGCTTCCTTCTTCGAGAGCTACCCGCGACGGCTATCTGCGATCCCATGTTGCTAGATGGCCTGAGGTTCTTGATTTCTGAAGAGGAGCTAAATGGCCTGAGATTCTTGAATATGTCGATGTCCGACGAGGAGCCATATGAATGATATCTATCCAAAATAGGAAGACAGGAAGCCCCTGGACCGGACCTAGCTGGCGAGAGTCCATGTGGAGAAACGTACCAGCAACAGAAAGTTGAAATACGCTTCTAAAACCGAAATGTTCGTGTTAATAAAGATGTACCAGCTATCTGACATCAGCGTAAATTCCGAGTCGTCTGATACATATTGACATATCGACGACAAGTCAACGACGGAAATGCATGCTTCGGAAACTTCCATATTTGATTTCCGTCAGTCTTGACGAACGTGGCCTGACATTATTTCTGGACGTTGAATCCCAAGTTCATCAAAGACCTGGATTTCGGACCGGCGCCAAGAATGGGCAGATGTATGCAGTGCATCGGCACCTTTGGCGATTTTCCAGGAAATTGTGAGAGGACCACTAGGTAAACCTTATCAGCATAAAAACATTTTTGATACAAGTTTGGAAATTTTATTTTGAAGCCAAAACGGAACACAATAAAGTTTAACGGGATTTCGGGATCAGAAGCACAGGCTCGGACCGAGAAGCCGACCGACTGTCAGCCAACCAAGTTACCATATTTGGAAAGATTGCCGACTGCCGGCTTGTAAGCTGTTTTGCCAGTGGCAAATGCGTGAACCAATTTTCAGAGAGCAGTGAGATACACAAACCACCAAAAATATTCTCCAACCGAAATTCCCGGCTTGAAAGGGCAAATTGTTTGTCAAGGCTGTGTCGGCGATTTCCTTTTGTTGTGGAATGATTCTTTGCCATCAATGGAAGTCACGCTTTGTGACAGGTCTAGTAAGTTCGCCACGACTCACTCGGTGCGTCCTCAGTCCCGTTGCTCTGCTGTTTCCACTTCCCATCGTTTCTTCCTCGCTCATCGAATCTTTTCTTCGTCTTTAGATCCGTCCTTCAGTGGCTCTATAAGTGGCTCGTGCCGCCAGTAAAAAGCAGTGCACCAGGTCGGCAAACGGTATCTATATTCCATCCACCTTCAATCCAGGTCTGTAAGTCTGTTAAAACATGAACCATTGGATAGCTGATATCCATTCAGCACACCCTTACCCTTTATCGATCTTAAATTTCATTTCGGGCCGTCTCTCCTCTTCACACCAGACATGGCAGATTCCCAGGACGAAACAGCCTCAAATGGCGACATTTCGGACGACGGTCGTGCTGTCGCAAGTAACAACAACAACATTCCTGCGACCGCAGATTCTGCCTGGACCTCACGACGGGGAAAAGCTAGGTGTGATTCTTGTCGCTTGCGCAATTTGAAGGTCTGTCTGTGTTTCCCCAAAGTACGAATCGGTTTATAAAGCGAAATAGTGCGATCGTATTTTACCTACCTGCAACCAATGTCGCTGGACCCCCGTCACTGAGTGTACTTATACGCCTTTACCTACCCCAGGTACGTCGCTGGTATTCTTGGTAGTACTTTCCCAGTAATTGACTTTTCGACTAGCTCATAGAGGAGTCCCTCGTTGCGATCGGTTCGTTCATGTTCTAACCTTTTACCTTTACTTGTCTCATCCAAAGTTGTGCAGATGCCGCGAGTCGAATTTGAAGGTTCGTCGAATCTCGAATAACCCATAAGGGACTGTCGGCTTATCTGAGATTCTAGTGCGACAGAGCGGCTCCTGTCTGCCAATATTGTCGTGAAGGCAATGTAACCGATTGCCGATACACTCCCAAGAAACGCGCTCGGCCTCCCGTGGATCAACCTCAGACGTCGTCCTCGTCTCGGATACCTTATAACACGCAAGCGCAAACAGCTTCTTTCATGTTTACCAATATTTCCGGTCCTGTGGAGACGCACTCTTCGTATAATCGTCCTTTTGTCAACGAAAACATCTCGTCCTCATCCAGGTCAGACGCAGCGCTTCACTCTAGAGCGATGGACGTCGATAGGTCCATTCCTCCGTATCCGAGGAGAGCTTCATTTTCCGAAGGGCCTCCGCTCGCTCTCCTGCCCGCGCCAATTCCTCCATCACCCTTCCCACCTCAACAGCCTTTTATCTCGCACTCCTTTCCGGATCCTATCCAACAACATCCACGAATCAAACCTTGGGCGCATCCTTCATTCACTCCTCTTCCAGATCCGATATTACAGCGTTTAGGTGGTATTAAAAGCGTAGAAATGCCCAGTCGAGAGGAGTTCGAACAGGCTCTCGACGAATTCTTGTCCAAACTTATGCCGGATCTCCGGGAGACTGCATGTCTACCCCCTGAGGCCTATGCGACCCTCGCGAACTGCCTCTCGAAGAGCAATATTACGAGGTTGTCCCCGAGAATCCGTGCATGGGCGACATGCCATCGGCTTTGTTCTGGATCGGACAAACTCAATCTCATTGTTGCGCCGCGGGATCCCTTCTTCCAATCCTCGCCGGAAGACCAGCAACGGATGATCAAAGAGTATCGCGCTTCGCTTGACCGGCATCCACAGTCCATGTCTTCGCCGAGCCAGAAATCCGATAAGGATAACATGCCTGGCGCCGAATTTGAACGTCTTCCGGTTCAACCGCAAATCTACGACTGCTTGGCGTACGCTCACCGTGGCCATGCGTCTTCGGTCGCCGTGATGATGGAAATTCGCAGACTGAACATTGTAGGTTTCGCTCGCTTTTTTCGTTCCAAAGCAGTTCATTACTTGACCACAGGCGTCCATTACTTGGCCAATGGCAGAGATGTTCACCAATCTATGTCCTCTGTGCAACGTCATGAATAAAGGGGGTTCGAGTTTGGCTACAAAAAGTTCAGCGGCGAACATGGGGGCCGCTTCTAGGTAAGGATACAGATATGGGCCTACAGATATTAGTTTATTATGTAGCGTAGTGGATGTTTATCCTCGGGTGGAACACCTGGTCGGGAAGTCTCCGACACTCTTGATGAATGATTCAAGAAACCACGAATAGAGGCTGATTTGTTGCACGGCAAGGTGTGTTTTTTCTGCCAAGTTGTGGGCTGCTGGGGTCATCGGTTCAGAGTTGGGTGGGACTTGAGTTAAGGGCTGTAATTTGATATTGAGTTGGTCTCCGAAAAAAATTCAAGTAGAAATACCTCTGTCATTTTCGGCAACTGGGGCAGACACCGCTGGATGTATTCCTGTGGCTCGCCACGCTTGGAGCACAATGGCTTGCACTATTGGTATGGAATGAACAACCGGAAAGCTTCACAAACCAGATTCGGCCGCAAATCGAACATCTATAGGGCTGCAGGAGGCACATACCGATCTATATCGTAGAATTTCATCTTGCCTCCTTCTTATACACCAACAGAAAGACCCATCTATTGACTCGAACCGTTCAGCAACAGCGGTGAGGACACGGCGTGGAATCACAGCATATTGGCGCCAGATGTACAAAAACGGAAGTGCCGGTCGCAGAAAATGGTAAAATAGGGATTCAAAATTGTCCCATCGTGGTAAAGTGAGAGATACCATCGGATCCGCCAAATGTGGGCAAAAGGGTGGGATCAATCGATCGCGCCCCGCATGCGCAAACAACCACACACTCCGCTTTAAGGTTTGACCACACTGACACATTGTGGGCGTCTGTGGGCGCACCATGCCTTTCTCTCGGAACGTAACTGCCTATGTTGGTACGTACCGAACCAGATACGAGACTAAAGTTTCTGATGTGTCTAGGACGGGTACCAGCTATGACGGCTGGTAGTGGCGATCTGCTCATGCTGTGGAATTACTTTTACCGCAAACTCATCATAGTACAGGCAATTGGGCTTGCCATCGACCCAGAGTCAGTCGATCCGACAAACGAGTGGCTGGAGAAAATCGTGCGCCTTTCTTTAGTCGTTATCGGATTTGTCTTGTTGACTTGGACCCCAGCAAGGTCTTCTCGGCACTGTAGACTTCGAACATAGTGACATTTGGGCCTACTTGATCGACCGTCCGTCTGGACCGCGTATTATTCAAAGACCAAGAGAACTCTATCGCATTCCTTGCGACTTTTTGTGGGCTCCGCGAGTCGATGTGACGGAGATCGAAATACCATATTATCGTTTATGACTCACGGGATTGGGCAAGGAGTCTGGAGAGGAAAAGAGTTTGATATTGTCATTGGCTGCGATGGTACGTGTGCTAGTCGTATGGCCAATCCGTATTCAAATGTGCCCGTCAGATTTGGCGCTGAGATTGATAGAGCGTGAAACAAGAGGCTACAAAGCTGTACTGGGCATGGATCTCACCTATGAACTCGTCGCCCATATTTTCATAGGGGATCGTCTATTTGGCATCCTGACTGAACCTTCACACTTGGCGCGACCCCCGAGGAGTAAGCATGAGATTTGGTTTATGCTCTCATCGCTTAAATTTACTCGCAGAGTGATCGCGCTGTTGTCTTCGCAGCTTTTGCGAAGCTAGAGAGAGCTTCGATCCTTCATTCAGGTCTAATATACGGCGAACGCTTCATGATAGATCACATGGGAAGGTTCGGCTCTTTGATTTATACGACATCAGATGCTACGCCCCGCATGAACGGAGAAACCTCGAAGAGGACGCTCAAAAATATCACTGGGATCGACTCCAGACGATATTTGACGACATTGGGTCCACTTCAGTTTCATACCCCCTCCGGTACAGGAACCGACTTCCACAATCCTTGCACCAACCCCGTCACCCGAACGGTTCTTCCTCATAGCTGTCGAGTTCGGGTTAGATTTACATTTCCCGCTCGCTAAAGACGAAACGACCAATCGTCGCCGAAAACAATCGTCTAAAAGTGCTCGAGGGAACCCCAAGACTCTCCAAATCGGGACTAAGCCGCTTGGCCCTAAACAAGGCCTTAAAGCCTTCAGTATCTTGCTTTCAAATACTTCACGTAACATCGAGCCGAATGGACCTCCTCCGTATACCGAATTCCCTCGCTTCCTTATGTTGGCACCCGAACCAGAGGATACCAATGGTGCCTCGATAGTTGAATTGGAGTAGGGGCAACGGTTGTCTTCCGTTTGCCATCGTTTTCATCTGTTATTCATACCCCACTTCCGGTCTATCTACATCGCCTCCGTTCATTATTTCACCTTACATTGGACTTTCCCAGGCTACACCTCTTACACATCTAGATGCTAGATGCCATACATAAATCTTACACTGGTCCTCCATTCGCCTTCTTGCACATACATATGTACTTCAGCGCACGTCTTCATGTATAAAATAGCATCTATTTGTATTCGAGTTGTTTCGGTTTACAGTATTTCGCCGCGCAGATAAAGCTAGGGATACAGTAAGGATACAATGGTAGAGTTTTGGATACAGAACATTGTGGGAGACAAGAATCGTCAGTAGGAGTTGTATGAATGTGCTGGGCAGGTTAGATTAGGGATTATTGGTGTGTTAATAATATTGAAGCATGAGGTGGGCGACCTAACAATTCAATGGTCAGCCCAAGTAAGCAAAGGAAACGAAAAATTTACAGTTGTGAAACGAATGCATGCTAGCTAACGTCTCGGCCACTACTGATGTATTATTTGAGAGTATCTGCATCATTGCCGAGACGTCAAGTTGAAACTATATCACAACCAGAGCTACGCACATTATCGGGGACAGCTTGAGCATAATATCGGTTTCGGTGTACCGTCGTTGAATATGCGAGTGGGGCAAGCAGCATACGTATATCTTGGGCTGCATGTCATGGACTTGGCCCAGTGCAGCGTCTTGCACGACGGACAGACCGCCTTGTAAAAAATACACATGAGCACGAGCGCAAGAAAGTGGAGGACGTGAATACAACTTACATCCGCCTGAAAAAATTCTTATATACTTCCCTCTACACCAGGATTCGCCACGAACAAAATGACGGGTCTACCTATTAGAGCGAGTCCTGAAGTAGGGCATGGCCAAAGTCGGCATTGCGGTGACCTAGCACACATGTGTCCAAATACATTTTTATCCAAATGAAGAAGACCATACCTGGCGATTCTGTATAGCATGGGTCGCCCATAGTCAAAATTGCGCTAGCATAAAAACACAGCCAGTAATAATTCCATGTAGTATGTGTTTGTGAGGAGAGATTGCGGATTGCTTCAATTTTTAAAGCACAGGACAAGCCCGCGCGCCTAACGGTCTGAAGGAGCCTCCGAGATACTATCAGCGACTGCCTATCCGGCCACTTGCCTAATATAAGCCGGTGCAGGGTATAATCCTCGAATTTGGTGGTTGTTGGTTGGACCACGACCTATGGGGACCTTGCATGTTAAATTTGGAGGCAAGAGAAGGCGGCAATCAAAACTTCGCGGGAGTTTCGAACAAAATGCTGGGCGTGGGAGCATCATTTCTTATCCCCGACCGGCCTTCTCGCTCGTCTTTTCCTTATTGCTCCCCCAATTCCTGGCCAATTCTCAAGTGTGGGGGTCCGTTCTCATCCCATGGTTCGGGGGAATGCCCAGGGATGAATTATCTGTGAAAAATCTCCTGCTCATCTGCTTGATACTCCAAACAGACCTGACTGGATTTCGAGTGGCACAAACCGGCCAACCATGTTTGTTGGGGGCCTCGGATTTGGCTCAATCATTCAAGATACATTATAATGTATCCTACCATGCTGGTTGGGATTTAAATGCCAGACTCCCGTTCATGGCGGGGTAACATCGAAAACCACCCAATTTAATTGACTCATACAGTTTTTGGAGGAGTAGTTGGGATATCGGGGACCTAGTTTGCTAACAGGTACATCCTACTACATCTAATTGAGGCATATGGATATCTATTTGGGCCCTAAATCCCCTCTGTCCTTTGAAGAGTACACCATTTGCTCTGCACTCGATCCCGGCCATTCTCCTTGGCCAGCAACGGAAACAGTCGTGGTCCCTATACATGTCATATTTGCAGTTTGAGGGTATGTAATAATGTATTTCGATCCAATGAATGACTTAGGATGCACTGGGATGAATAGTACGAGTGCCAACAAAGGATTTAGACGGGTGGCCGGTTAGGCCGTTTTTGCCGTCGTGGAAGGGGTGGATGCCCCGCTCATCGCCTTTCCCCCTTTTAGTCTTTTGTTGCATACCTTACGATCGATCAGTCTTCGGACTGCTTATTTGTTTTGTACGTACATATGGCCAAAGATTACCTCCTTACACCTCAACCACGAGCATCAACGCAGTCAGTGACTTGAGTACTCCAACATGGGTACGCTGCCAGTGAACATCGAGCACCTCTACACTACATTTTCATCCTCTTCGAGCATTTACGAGCCCCACACGGCACCACCTCCTATTCCCTCCCGATTTCTACTCTACGCTTCGACATCATTCTGGGACCTTATCATCTACTTTCTGCTTCACCTGTGCACCACATTCCTTGGACTTCTGACCCACATTTCTGTCTACCAGAGCTGAACTCGCTACTGCGACATGGAGCCCACCGCGAGGGAAGGTTCTTCTACCGAACCTTTTCTGAGTCATTTGTGTTGTCCAATCATTCTAGCTTTCCATCTGCATTCACCATCTTCCTTCTGGTCCCTCTCCCGTGCTATACACCCTCGACGTCGACGCCCACAATGAGCTCAGCCCCTGTCCGTATCCATCTCATTTCCCGCATGACGACCAATCATTCCATGTCGGCCGAGCACCCCGATCATCCGATATTTCCGTATGTCGAGCCACGCCCTCGCGATCCAGTAGACCGCGTTCACGCCGTTGTTTCGTGTGTGGTACCACGGGAAAACATCCTCTCGACTTCCGTGTCTGCCCGCGCACCACCGTTCTTTTGCGCCGATCTCTCGCGAAGATCAACGAAGATGGACATTTGGTTTCAATTGATGGTTCTCCGCTGCCCATGACGCGCCATCCGGGCGGTGTTGCGGCGCACATAATTTCGTGTTTCCATAACCCCATGCACATTGTTCTCGAGCCTCTCAAATCCTCGCCAGCTCCATATGTTGCACATGTTCCTCCGTGTCCAAAGTCTACCAAGGTCCATGATTGTGTTCCATCTCAACTGCGCGAATTCAACCCGAGTTCCCCCCACGCCGTTCCTCCCAACGAACTCATTACGCCCGCGCCCGAGAATATCCCTTGTTGAGGTACAATTCCGTCCTATGACCATGCCTTGTCCCGCGTACGAGCCTCATTCCTCACCGTGCTTCTCGCCTCTATGCTAGACAGTGCATTTCGACTGCAGCTTCGAGCTATCCTCACCATCATCGATCACTTGCATGCCCAGGATCCATCGACATTCCGAGAGCGTATGCAGCCCGTGTTCGCGCGCATTTCTCATTTTATACCTGTTACATGATTATATTATACTTACTTCCTTTACATTACCAGTTCCCCCGAGTCGCGGTCCATCCTTCTTCCTTTTGAGTGATGTTGAGGACAACATCAAAGTTCCCCCCACTGCGGAAGGGGTGGATGCCCCGCTCATCGCCTTTCCCCCTTTTAGTCTTTTGTTGCGTACCTTACGATCGATCAGTCTTTGGACTGCTTATTTGTTTTGTACGTACATATGGCCAAAGATTACCTCCTTACACCCCAACCACGAGCATCAACGCAGCCAGTGACTTGAGTACTCCAACGTGGGTACGCTGCCAGTGAACATTGAGCACCTCTACACTACATTTTCATCCTCTTCTAGCATTTACGAGCCCCAGCTGTACTTCACGCCCACACGGCACCATCTCCTATTCCCTCCCGATTTCTACTCTACGCTTCGACATCATTCTGGGATATTATCATCTACTTTCTGCTTCACCTGTGCACCACATTCCTTGGACTTCTGACCCACATTTCTGTCTACCAGAGCTGAACTCGCTACTACGACACCGTTTTGGGCATCCGCCCGCGAAAGAATTCGGCATGCCATGAAATGTTCATGTAAATTCGCAAAAAAAAATGAGAACTCACTCGCAGGATGTATTATGCCTTCGATTGAGACCCTATATACCTGTATCGGTTCGACTATGTGCATGGGTCCGCGGCGATAAATTTTAAGGTGGCCGAGAAGGCAGTCTCTGATAGTACAGTGTGGCGCAGGTGTGGGTGCACGGCTGAAGAAAAAAGCTTTAAGCTACGAAAAGTCCGATTCATGGTTAGTACGGTTAAAGTCTGAGACCTGAGATGATCTGAATCCAAGGCAAGAAGCGGGTTTACTGGCCTAGTTTCAGCGACGCAAACTCGGACGGCGGGCCCGGGACGGGTTGTTATTGACAGTTCTTGGAGCTCTTTGTTCATTTATGATCATCACAGATCTCTTCAGCTTCTGATTCAAACAACGATGGGCGCCAAAGAACCCTTCTTAGAGCTAGCTTCACGTCGCTTCTATGCCCATCGACGTGGTCAGCCTCAAGCGCCGAAAACACAACGTTACGATCTACGTCGGCAGCGACAACGACTGGGGAGGTCGTATGTTCTGTTTCGAAAGAGGCCCACATTCTCTTGTCATCCAAACGCCAGAGTTGAAACTACCGGGCTACATACATTTCGGGATCGACCCAGAAGCAGACAAGTTGTATCATACAACGTTTTATGTCGATCTTGAGAAAATAGGCGTGCGGCGACTCCATTTCATCCACTGTCGGCCATAATCATTTACGGCTTCGTTTTGTGTACGCAGACCCTGATCAAGGAAATTGAGTGGGGAAAGACCAACTGGTGTTATCTCGTCACTCGCAAAGATGGAAGCTTCCGCCTTCACTACAAAGAAAAGCCTATCCTGCCCATAACTTGCCCGCCCTGGGCACCGCTGGTACCCGTTATGCTGACAGGTTTACGCTCGCGCTTATCATCTGACTAGATTCCCGAAGAAGATATCCTTTACACAAAATATATCACCGCTGAGGATCGAGAAGGACTATGGAATGATAAGTTGGGTAAGATAAACGATCCGTGAACCTAGCAGCGCAATCGCTCATATCTTCTCAGTGAATTGTACAATAGGGTGGAACGACAGATGGCGGGAGTTTGTTGACCTCTTAATGAAAGGTATGTTGTTGTGTCCTTTATCTGCCAGTTGATTGACCTCCTCGCTGGCCACCGACTTCTCCATGGCCTCGATGTTACATTCGAAGGTTAGCTTCATTTTCTAAATTCGCGAATAACTGGGATAAAAGAATTCCAGTCTGGGCCACATTGTGCGGAACGGAGACATAATTGGTCTGATGATTGTGAGTGCTAGGGCCTTTCTTCATCCCTTCAACTCCTAATCGAAATGATTCAGGAACATGTGGACGATGACCGACGAGTAGAGTACAGGTAAGCTCGTTCTCGACATTTGGACCACGACAATAATAAATCGTCCCATCAGGGATCGCGCCGGTTGATGTTCCTCATCTCAGTTTATCGTACAATTCTCACACCCTCGTAGCTGTCTATGCTGCCGTCGCGAAAGTTCAAAGTAAAGGCCTTATCATTGGCTTAAACGAAACCAATATCATTATACATAAAGGTGGGGCTCCTGACAGTCGCGTTATCGGTTCTAACTCGTGCCTTACAGGGAAAGTACGCTTGCTCGATGCGCAAACAGTCCGAAAGTTTTCGGAGGTTGAAGACGTTGACGCTACTGTTGCAAGAAGTGCGCCATGATTCACTGTTGTCTATTCGGCGTCACTAACTCTTTGCAGAGCATTGGCAAGCCCTTTCCACTATCTTTGATGAATTGCGACAACACCCGAATCCAATGCCTCTTTTGCGGTGTATCCAGAACGATGCTGTCCCATTCATCACAGTCCCTTCACCGGAGAAACCTCTACATACGGACTTTTTCTTTCGACTCATTGTACACATAACAGATTTGGATATGCAGGACCATCAAGCCAATCGCGAACTGGGCCCGTCAGCGTCCTCATGGAAGAGTCGTCCCCGTGTAACTTTACGTCCATATACCCGTCAACGTCTTCTCTTGCCGCCGCCGGATTCGCGCGACTGAGCAGGCCGCACTTGTTGTAACATTTGTGTAGAATTCTAGTCATGTATCCATTATCTACCACTGCCATTAACCATCTGATTTGCCGGTTCGGCCCTGGAAAAATTAACTTGTCGAAGAAGGCTATCGCATGAAGGGTGGTGGGTTCAGTTAAATTAAAGCGACAGTAAGTAAATAAAGGTATGCGCACTATTACAATACTATCTACACAGACGGGACTATATACAGTAGTATCTATTTTCTCCTTGTGACATATGAGAAATACAGCTTGTTTCGATACAATGATGGTAATTGAATACGCAGAGAGAGTGTGTCCGAGTCTAGATCTATTTCGAGCGAGTTCTATTGGGAAAGTTAAATCGAGTGGGTTTAGGCTTTTAGCCGGGTTGGCTGTGAGACGGATCAGGACCGCGGAGCGAGGAAGAATGAAGAGAATCGGACATACCGGTCATGCGGTGCAAAAGGGCCAAAGGCTAACACCGAGTGAACTGGAAGCTAACTCAGAGCGCCAGCGCAGTGAGAAATTAAGCAAGCCATAATATAATTTTCGGAGGTAAAGCCTGACTTGACCAGCTAGCGTCAGTCTTGCTGTAATTCTGAACAAGTGGACTGACATATCATCATCTTCGGAGTTTTTCAGCGCAGTTTTGGCAGTTTTGTGTCGCCCCGGATCCTTGCCCAACATCCAATGTGGAACTTGGGCACGAAAGTCCACCTCGAAGAGAACAGTAGTTCACAACAAGGGTCCAAAATCCGTGGTTAGGACAACGCATCCGTCTAAGAAGGCACATTTTGGCAAGGCGCGAAGAAAGGTCCAGGTGAGCGGATACACTCAATGATACATGCATCCTCCGAATTTATAGTGAGGTATTGGCCTACGGCGTTGTTGGTGTTCGACTCTTCAGCGGATCTGGTTTCCCACACATCAAAATTCAACGGGGCTGTATGTGGCTCCGACTCGCCACAGAGACGGTGATAAACGCGCTAGACGTTTTTTACACAGCTCTTTCGACAAAATCTCCAGAGCAAACGCGGAGAACCCAAAAACGGAAATCAGTGATGAAGTAGATCAATTGTGTGTAAGCGACCCGTGGTTCTCGTTCAGTCTCCGTGCTCGTCCCTTTGACACTGCTCTACAACGAGCCTCCACCGCAATGATTTGATAGCACGCCCACAGAGATGAAGGAATACGGAACCATTGATTATATCAGGTGATGGTCCACTCAGTTTCGACTGGAAACAATCTGTGACTAACGCTGGGCGTCTAATTTTGTCCTCCTCATCCAGCGGCCTCAATGAAGCGTATGGTGAAGCGGTTTCTTCACAGAGTCTTTGTCCAGCGTCCTAATGCTGGATCCCAGGGCGATTTTATGTCCTCCGGAAATCAACCCCGGCCGGAGACGAACTGATAGTCATACAGGCAAGCCCGTCGACACTGTTCCGAGCCTGCTCATTCAACTTAAGATAGGCCTCCGCTGTTGTTCCGGAATCACACTTGGAATTCGAAGTAGCAATGAAAGGTTTCCCGGAGTGGGATAGGCAGTTTACTTAGTAAGCCACCTTCTCGCCACGAGTATCCCTTTATTACTTATCCATCTCTTCAGTGGCCTTCATATAATCGTATTCTTTCATTGTAAATATGTAGTAGTTGGCTGACAAGCCCGTGTTCCAGCAAACACTCCTTCCAACGATAAAATTCGGTCACACGAATTGGGGACATTTGGTTGGCAACGACAATAATTATCGCATCATTCACAAATATCAGCGGCTGTATGTCACTTTATCCACCGACCGCTGACCATTTTGAAGTCAACCCCCCTTTCTTTTCATCACAGGCCATTAGTCACCGAAATCCCGTGGTGCCCCCTCGTCGACGAGCGCGACATCGAAATCACCGGCTTTGTATACGCAGAGGAACGCCTGGGGGTCTGGAACGGCATGGAAGTTGATGTATTCATGGCGTGGGATGAGTCGAACGCGCATTATCTCCAGAAAATGATGGCCGCGTATAGGCTGTTAATGGAACGCGACCTTGAGCACCTGGCATACCGCGCCCTAGGGCACGTTGTTCGCAACGGGACGGCCGAGATTTGTGGGCTCATGACCGAGGCCAGCCATGGCCGCATCGTTGAACATTCAGACAAGAGCGCGGTTGGTTTCAATTTTACCATAACGAAAATATATTTACTTTAACTTGTTTCCATAGGTCTACAAAGCCATCGCCCAAATTGAACGCGCTGGCCTGCTGTTCACAGGCATCCACACTTCGAACATCATGCTTACCGACGACGGGCAGGTGCACCTGCTCTCGCTCTGTGCGCTCATGCGCCAGCCGACGGACCCATCCGAACGTGCGAAAGAAGTAGATCTATGGCATTGGAAACAGCTGGAGAATGTCTTCAAGGAGCTGGAGCTTGGGCCGAACATGATTCCCCCGCCCCGTAAACAGCAGCGCGAACCCAGAACTCTTGCACCGTTTCCGGCTCCTGCACACGGGCTGGTGTTCGACGTCTACGTGGTCGTCGTATTCCACCTCCCGGAGCCAGGTCAAGGCTACCTTAAAGAAGAGGAGAACTTAGATTCGAGAGCGGTCGAGCGATATAACCGCCCGAGCACCAATAACAAGGGTACCGTCGAGGTGTTGGTTTTTGACACGCCAATAAGCGCGCGGTCCTTGCGAGCACCGAGAAGTAGGGTCCTTGCCCGCGCGACCGTGCCTTACCGAAAACCAGACAAACTCATGCAAGAGCTGCTTTGGGCCCAGAGTTGGCAGAAGCCGCGTACTGCATCCATTCGATTCGATTTCCAGGATGTAGACGACACACGGAAGTCTAGACCTTCTTCATGATTAACTGACCTACTACCTTCAGATCCTTTGTTATACTGATCCAGTGTACCATAGTTTTGAATACACTTGTCACAAGACTGTCCGGCGTCTCCCTCCCATTTCATTGACCCTGCGATGGCATCTTCGAGTCATAGCTTCGTCGGTAATCAAGTTGATTTATTTGCGCCTAGTGAATGCGGTAGCCGGGTGAATGACCAGCGGCCGCCAGGCCCGGCGGAATGTGTGGATATAGACGGGTTGTCAGACATCCGTACCGCCGGAACCAACAGCTTATTGTCTGAGGCACTAACTTTCCGATCGGACCTCTATTGAGCCCTGTGAAATTGGTGTTCCGTGTCGGAGATCACGATTTGACTTCCAACCAAACGCCGGGGTGACCTCACCAAGGCGGGGCTAAAGAGCGCCGACTACCGTCCAGAACGAAAAATAGTCGTACATGAGTCCTGATAGTCGTTGTATAATTGTGGTACGGATCCGATTATTCGATTCGAGTCCCATGTGGAGTGTCGGAATCGGTCGGCATTGAAACTAGGACAATTTCTTTCTTAGGAATCTCCGCGTGTTATCCCCAGCGGCTATCTTCCCAACTTGTCCGTGGGGATACTCCCGGAATTGCCAGTGGGATATGGATATGATCGACGACCGATTTTCGGTGGGTCCAATAAGCGCGCGTTGGTACCTACAGTTTAGGACCCTCGTCGTCCAGCACCTGTCGTCATCCTCTTCGTTCTGGATAAGCGAGTAACGTGCATAGCCGCCTCAGAGTATGTGTACTGACCGATATTGCGGATCCCGACGGCAATGGTACTTTCTGAGTACGCCGCGCAGGACCTTGTTTCATGCCTCTGAATATTCCTGATGGCATACCATCCCGGGGTAAAGTTTCTTCGGGGGACGTCCTCAAGACCGACGATGAGCGTGGGGCTGTACGGTGTATAGCGTGGGCTGATATGTGGGTCCAACGACAGCGGAAAGTTCCAGGTTAAGTCCGTGCCGTGATTGGGAAATCTGTCCTGAGACACGGCTAAACTAAGCTAAAGTTCTGGCAAATTGAGATGAGACCGGGAGACGGCGTTGTGGTTCATGAAACGGATTTTCTATATATTATCCACGAGGTCTTGATAATTGGCTCGAGCGAGATGACTCCATTATCAACTAACTTGATGCGAGGGGTGCGCGACGCCGCGTCGCGTTAATATTGAACAGGTCACATGTCCGCATCATTCGGCATTGTATCGGATCGTAATTCTCCGGCATCTGCCGACGAAGGTGATCTGTCAATTCTGATTGGCGTCTGATCTCTCCTCTCACCATCTAGCACTGAGCAGCCCCGGGCCTCTTCGTCGTACTCACACCTGCACGATGGTCTTATTTATTGCTGTTGCAGCCGTTCCGCTCCTGGCCCTCCTTGTTGGCGGTTCACCGTCCCCCTTCATGGATGCCTCTTTGCGGCGCCGCGATGCCAATGACACCGTCGAGCCCCAGTTTCCTGCATCGCCTGCATCTTGTGGTGTATGCTCGCAGGCAAGTACACCTTTTCACCTATTTTTTGCGTCCCTTGGTCTCTACTGTGTCCACCCCTGATATCTCTGGCCTTTTCACACATTTACCTTACTCGACCGAGTTTGGGCTGCATCCACCCATGATCTCCAGTTCTGATGATTTTTGGTTCCAGAATACGATAGCATCAAGCTCTGTATAAACGTCGTACCTGCCGCTGCCAACTCCACCACGGTGCGCCGAAATCCCATCCAGCCGTGACGCTAATTCTCTTAACATGACATTAGATTATTGATAATCCTGGGGAATTTTTCGATCTGTTGACATGCGGCTGCTCGAGTACTTTCAATACCACCTTCCGTGCGTTTCCTATCCTCCTCCTGAACCGGCGCCGTCCTCACTCTTTTCCAATTTCAGCGGAATGTGTTGACTGGTGAGTCAAGTCATCGCTTAGCTTTGTGCATTCAGAGTGTTCTGATTAGACATCAGCTTTGAGAACACGAACCAACAAGCCGTGCTGAACATGTCCGACCCGGACGCCGTCGTCACCGGTCTGGAAAAGGTCTGCGCCTTTGAACGCGCCCTCGGAATCAACAAGAACGGTGGCATCATCAACATGCGACCAATATCCGGCCTAGCACTTGGAGCGATGACTCTAATGCTCGTGAATGCGTGGTGGTATTAATGTGGAGAGTCATGATTTTCCTTACGACTTGTCATGATCTTTGTAACGACCTGTTATGAACCAGTGCATTTGGATTTCTTTTGCCAGATGTTCAGTTGCATCTTTTCGCTCCCTTAAAGAGGTACTCCGGTTTTTCCGCGAGCTTTCAAGTCGAATCCCGCCGCCTCTTTACCAACAGAATAACGACTCCACAACACCAATTTTTTTGGATTTCTTTTCTTACCCGACAATATTTCTTCGGTCGGTTTATAAAAATATATGAACACTTGAGAGCCAGGAGGCTACGTGGCGAATTGAAAGAAATGGTACAGCAGCCTGCGACCTCACAAATACATAAGCCCCTATTCAGCGGCGATCACGGAATCAAACACGGATTAATTAAGTGGCTGTGCGACCATTATCATTGTCTCGCCTCTTCCATCTGTCTTCGCGGTGGATTGACCTGCAGAACGCGTCGACTCTGAATTAGCGTGACCCAAACGCATCAAGATATTCTACCAGTTGATTGTCTTTCATCGTCTGCCATCGCGATGGGCTCATGGGGTAGCTTAGTGGCACAACAACCCCAGCGGCGCACCTCAACGGCGCACCACACTCAGCGGAATCCAGTGCAGCCTCCACCGAATTTGTTAAATGCGGGGTTGTTCCGGCCGCCGAGAATGTCCCCCTGGTCGAGCCCCCGGTCCCGAACAGCTCGTGGGCGGACAAAAACTTCCTTTTGGGTGCGGGTATGGTCATTTTTCAACCGGCGACTTCGAAGGTGGTAGTTCTTTATGAGGGGAAAAAGAAATATTGGTTTCTTCCGAAAGGCCGGTGGGTTCTCTGTTTCTGTCCCCCCCCCCCAAACGCAATAAAGTGAGTTAAACGAATATTCCAGCAAAGACGTCGGCGAGTCCCTCGAACAGACGGCACTGCGCGAGGCATATGAAGAGGTACGCGCAATTCAATTTTTGTCGTCTGATTTTTTTGGGGTATCAATAATTAAAGATACGCCTTTCAGTCCGGTTATCAAGTCGAGTTCCTCCCATTGCACACGAGCACGCAAGCTCCCGGACCTCCCAGCAACCCTCACGCACCATGGGAATTGAATTGCGAGCCCATCTACATCAACGCAACGTCGTACCCCGCGCGCAAACGCCGCAACGTAGTCTTGCCACCCGGGGAGTACCTCAGCTTTTGGTAAGTCGGCTTGTCTCACGTCGTGCGATGCTCAAGTTCGATGACCCGCGGTTACAGGTATGTTGGGCAGATTCCGGCGGACGCGGTATGCACAAATATCATGATATCATTGGGTTGTTGATGTGCATGCGTTCACTGCAGGTCCGCGAAGAGGGGACAGGCATGCCCGACGAGGTCAACTACGAAGCGCACCTGATGGACGTGAAGGAGGCGTTAAAGCTCCTCAACGCTGATGAGGCACAAATTGTGGATTACGCATCGAAATTGTTCGCTTGGGTGCGTCCCCCCTTGGTTGATTCTTTTTCTTTTTTACGCTCCTACCCCTGTGTAGACACTCCAGGAAGAACACCGTCGGCAGAGCGCTGCTTCCGGATCCGGATCCGGATCTACGTCGTCTCCGTCCCTAGCTTCCTAGCAGCATGAGCTTGATGTGGTCAAACCGTTTTGTTTGAAGTCTGTTATGTTCGTATTTCTCCTCCTCTCATTCGTGCTTCTTCTCATAAACTCTGATTTTTGGAAGGTGTGTATCATGCCAATGTCTTGGATTTCTTGTAGCATACCTGTATGCCATACTGTACCTATCCGAATTTCTCATCCTTTGTCTCTGGTCCAGCCAACTACTTAACTTGAAGGTGAAATAACCCGCCAACTTTTTTATTTTGGCTCAACTTACTGGTTGACAGAATTGACGGCGTTCGAACATTAGTTTCCCCAGATCCTGGCTCAAAGGTAACTCCAACCGGCTGGTTCTGGATGACCAGGTCGGGGTCCGAGAGTCACTTGGTCGGTGTCCGAGGTGAATTTAAGTCCGTCCTAATGTAGATGCCTCCTTCAGGAGGAGAGACACTGCATGAATGGCGTACGCTCGGGTTGCGTTACAACTGTTTCGGGGCTCGCAAACACCTCCCTCTGAAAGACCACGGAGATCTACGCACAAACGCCGCGACCAGAGCGGCGCGTGAAGCTTTAGCGATCCGCGCCGTGGAATGAAGATTCGGGTCGTTGAGTGAAGATTCGGGTCATACCGAGTTGCGAGCGAACACGCAATTCTCCCGCTCTGCCCGCGTCTTTATAAGTTCGTAAGCTCCGTCCACTGATGTGACGGAAGCCTAGAACAATGCAACAGGACAACGGCTACTAGTACTACGGAAATCAGCTTCTGTAGTTGATGGCTCGAGTACTGCTTGGGGACGATCTCTGAAGCGCGTCTGACGATCTCTAGCCGTCACTCCGAACTGTCTACCTTGTCAATCTGGACGACAGACTATATGAAAACGCGTCCCACGCGTAGACACGTCCCACGCGTAGACACGCGTGGGTGGGGTTCAATACAGGAGAATACAACCCGCGATAGAAACCATTCCTGTTGTCCACTGTACCTGCGGATCCATTTCTGTCTTCTCTTTATCTCTTCGAATCCCACTCATTTCACCGCTGGCGCCAATACTGTCTGCAAGCTCAGCAGCAACTTTTCAACCCACCCCTCTTCAACAGCCCTCGGTCGACCCCATCCGCGGTCGGCAATGTGGAAGTGCCTCTCGTCGCCATCCATCCCCCGGCTCATCGGTTTGTGGCTGATATTCCGAGCAAATTTGGTGGCCGCAGCCAATTTCGAAAGCTTCGATTGTTCCCCAGAGGCCAAGGATGGGAGCAGCGCGCTGCAAAATGCTCATGAATTTCCCGATCACAACCCTGCTGTGGAATGTGACTACCCCACCGCAGGTTCATGCTTCTATACTAGCGACGTGAGTTTTATGACTCAACCAGCCCGCTCATGCACACATGTGTCCGTAGGGATCCCTCGTTACCCAGTCCGCCTCGCCGAGGTGCCCCGACAAACTCGTGCAAGGACAACTTGAAATTGCCTCGTGAGATTCCCTGCCGAACGTTGACTTGAAAATGGTAAATAACAATCTGCACTAGCTCGATAGCAACAGCCAAAGCCACATCCGCGACTACGAGTCCTGCCTCGCTTACCCAGTCCAATCGTCCTTCTCCCTCTCCTCCTACGTCCACCCAGCCGCCATCAACGACATTCCCGAGCACCGCACCCAGCAGTGACGCCCAGACTAGTACTGTTGGCGGCGGAGGCTTAGTTACTGGTGGTGTGGGAGGAAGCTCTACCTCCGCTCTAGCGGCTTCTCCAACTGCAATCGAAGGAGGTGATAAGACCACAATCACACTAAGGTCTTCCTAAATGTGATCTACAGCCATCTGGAATCTGACCTTGTTCTCCACAGCAAACACGTCCAACCTGCAGTGATCGCAGGAGCCGTTGTAGCCACCGCGGTGTTTGTTTTTGTCGTCCTGGCGCTCATCCTGATTTGGCTTCGGCGACGGCGATGGCGGAACAATCGGGGTGCGACCACACACCGATACCTAACCCTAGACGAACCACCTGCTCCGCCCGAAAAAGATCCTGTACCGCCTCTCCCACAATCGGAATCGTCCGCCAACGCCCTGGCATTGGAATCGTCTGCCAACGTCTCATCGGAATCGTCTCCCAGCACCTCATCGCATCCAAATTCAATTGGGGGTGGCTCGGACGGCGCGGAAGTGCCAGAACTTGCGCGTGTTAAAGAGACCAATGAGAAGCTGACAGAGAGGCTACGGAGAGTGGAGGCACAGGTGGAGGCACTATTGACCCTCGGGAGTCCCGATACAGCTCCACCTGAGTACGCAGTATGAGTTGGTATGAAAGGGGTGCAAGTCCCAATACAGTAGTACTTGCGGAGCTTCAACTTGGGGTAGAGATAAAATTGAAGATTGGAGTCCAAAGACTTCAAATGCTGGAGATAGTGGAATTCCGTTTGAGAGTTGGAAATGACGCGTTGTCGCGCGTAGTATGTATAATGGTAGGAAGAAAACAGCCGAGGCAGACGGTGAACCAATTTAGAAAGGAACAGTGTCCAATGATAGTCCTAGAATGCTTGCCACTTCCCGGAAAACCACAAAATTCTACCCGGATTCAACCCGGATTGCATTTGAATGTGTAGAAGAGGCGAAGAATCGCTTGTGCCAGAGACTCTGGAGAATTTAACCGCATAGACAGATCACCCGGGGCGATGGGGCTGGTGCACCGAGAGGCGGTTTCACTACGAGAGGCGCATTGGGGCGACGGCAAGCCAAGAGCCTAGATTGAGCCTAGAAAGTTGCTAGAAAGCTTGAAGCGGCAAACTTGAACACGCAAATCGGGAAGCTGTCATTGATTGATAGATGTCAAGCGACGGGAGAAATGCCGAATTTGGATTCTATGTTGGAATCAACTCGTTGCAAAGTTCGAGTTAGAAATGCACAAGTCATTCGTCTGAGACATATTCGCGAATACTCGATACTTCAGGAAAAGGCTAGTACGCCGGCTGTGGAACGTGACCCAAAAATCGCGACACGTCCGTTCAAACACCTGATATAGGCCCTCGGGAATTTATCCTCGCTCTGTAAATGAAGGTCTGCCGCACAGCTCGGCCAAATTTGAGTCAAGCTTGCTTCAAAGTTCACCGATGGGAAAGCTGTTAGCTCCATTACCGCCGCTATAAAGGTGGAGCGACGTAAAGATAGCCGCTTCTAATTGGAGGTCAGCTCGACCGCCTCTGCATTTATACTATCCTGAGCCCAGTGGATAGCGTCAGCGCCAACTGTGGCCCTGACGCTTACATCTTTATATTTTTCTTTCATCCGTGATGCTAGCTCTGATTGCCAGCAGCGCAAGATGAGATCCATCGAGGGAACAGAAGCGGCGAGCTAAAGGGAAGGACCTTCTAATCGCATTTTATGACCTTAAAACTCAGCTTCAAACCCACCCACGCAACTCTTCCGCCGCGACATCCCTTTCAGACAGACGAACGACGAGTATGGCCCTGTGGGTGCGAACAGACGCTCGAGCTGGTTGGACTGCCATGGCACCTCCGGGCAGAGCCTATGAAGGTTCTCTCGCTCGGGTTGTCGCACACGGTCACTGGATGTACGTGCGCCGACTGAAATCCAGAGACGTGGAGATTTGATGTTGATGTTGATTCCTCTTTCAGCCATGCGTGCAGCGATAAAGATTCTGGGTCGCAACGAGAACTGCTGTCAGATGCAGGAAAACCCGCCGGACCTCGACATGTGGATCGATGCGCTCAATTCCCGATTTTTCGGCAAGGGTCCGAAACTCGCTGGGCAGGAGTGGGAACAGCTGCTCGGACATTGCGAAGTGATGCATCTCTCGGCGTGATTGATTCTTTATCTCACTCTTAATTGCAGGTTTCCGCCGAGCCAGCTACAAGCCTCGCCAGGAGCTGGTGGCCGTGACAAATCGTATTCGCCGGCGCGGTACGGGAAACTGCACAGCGACGAATGTGTTGCGAAATTGGGACGCAATAAACCATTCGTTGTTGCGTCGTGCCTCGACTCACGGTTCCTAGCCAAGCTGCGCCCATTTTTCAGGCTCGTGTGGATGACGTTCTTCGGAGACTTCCCGAGCGAAGAAATTGCCAAGAAGCACTTTGCCGAGCACTGCGAAGAGCTGGGGAGACCGTCCCGAAAGAACGCCTCCTCGAATACAAAGTTGGAGAAGGATGGGAGCGCGTGTGCATCCTCCTGGAAAGTGAAGTTCAGGAGGAATCTGAATATCCACGACAATCAGCGACACCCGGGCATTCGGAGAGAAGATGCATAAACTCACTACGGAGTATTCCAGGGATTGGGCGGTACAGTCGTGATGCAGATTGCGCTGGTTGGGTCTGTGGGTATTTCGATTTCATTTGCCACAGAAATCTATAAGGGACTCCATATCGTACGACTGTACTCTGTTCAGCGCGAAAGAATTTTTGTTATCGTAACCGCATCAGAACACTTTACATTACTTGAATTCGGCGGCATACTGATGATAAAGCTGTTACGACTGTAGAGCGGGATTGCCTTAATTCTGCTTCTTCTTCTTCATAATGATGCTCTTCAGTTTGGAGAGCCGAACATCGACGAAAATAACCAATCCTGAGATCACCGGTTCAGATAAGAGTACTGCGGTAGAAGGAAGATGTACAAATCCTCTTCTTCCAGCAAAGGTATCGATCAACCAACAAGTAAAGGAGTGGCTGCCTGCCCAGAACCAGGCCTTAACCTGGCGTTGAGAGTCTGCGCCACGACTTGTTTGGCGTACACATCAGTGGCCAGAGCTCCCACTAAATACACAATAAGTAAGAGAAGAACACCGAATGACGGGCATGCCTTGCGATCGCGCAGCGCGCCGTTCAGCAAAAATATCGGCAATGGAGCATAAAGCGAGGAGGGCTGGATCAAGCGACGATTGTGGGCAACATTGCTCTTGACTCCACCAGTGATGATCTAGGGGATTTCAAAAGTTCAGCCATTGGGGACTTTTGGGCAGTTTCTCGCACAGTGATAACTTGAACACTGTAATAATGTTTAGCGCTCGTATAGAATATTAGCTGGACTTGCTTGAAGGGCGCGAGTTCAAGACGGAGAGTATTGCCATACGAATGAAGAGCAGCCTTGGAAGCATGTATGTACTACCGAAGGGTAGGGCATGACTCCGGTAATGCTACCGATGTTGACAATTCGACCATCCCCACTGGCTATCAAAAGCGGGGCGAATTCCTGCACCATGCGCATTACGCGAAGAGATTGACCTCGAACATGCCTTTAACTTCGTCGATGTTGATGTCCGTGGCGGGGACAGAGTAACCTGGACAAACCACTCAGTTTTTGAGTTGCGTAGGTGATAAAAAGCTTTCTTTTGCCCTCTATTTCACGATCAGATAGAGCTCGGCGAGTTAGGTGCGAACTCGTACGCGTTATTTACCAGGATATCGAGCGTCCCTCCAGTGAGCGATTCTACATGAACTCGGCCGGCTTGAACGGATTCAATTTTTGT